>JABUQX010075525.1:0-2500 GCA_015478945.1 Trachelipus rathkii
CCCTCCCAATCCTGTGGTACCTCACCACTCCTCCAACATATGTTATATAACCTATGGCAGCCATTCCTCCACCCTATACCTCCCTTCTGCAACATTTCCATTGCTCACACCATCCAGACCTGCTGACTTCCTTTTCTTTCTTTATTCACGGCCCTAATAAATTTTCCTCCATTTGTATTCTCATCCTCCCTCCCTCCCCACTTTCGTTTCCCATCCCTCATCCTTTGCATACTCCCTCCCCTACCCCCCCTTCATTCAATTAGTCCACTAAAATACTCCCTCCCTCTTCCTCACCCTATCCTCTCTTCCTATCCCACTTCCCATCTCCTCCCTTAATCCTCTCCCACAACCCCTTCCTCTTCCTTTTTTTATTAACCTCTTTCCAGAACATCTTGCTCCCCGATTAAAAATTTTCCGTCACTTTTCTACACCATTCCTCTTTTTCTCTTCGCCCTCTCCACCGCCCTCTTTGCTTCCACTCTAACCCTTCTATTTTCCTCCCAGCTTTCCCTTCTCCCCTACTTCCCAACCATTTCCCATAAGCCTCCTTTTTCCTTTTCACCACCTCCTTCAACCTCCTCACTCCACCATTCACTCCTTTCCTTCTGCTTGCACCCCCCCTTTTACTCCACATACCCTTCTAGCCTCTTCACATACTGCCTCCTCTAAATATATTAATATATATATATATATAATATATATCTATATATAATATATTATAATATATATATATATATTATGAAGTATATATATATATATATAATATATTATAATATATATATATATATATATTCATATATATATATAATATAAATATATATATTATATATATATAATATATATATACTATATATATATATACTAATATATATATAGTATATATATTATATATATAATATATTATATATAATATATATATATATCAACGATTGAAGAAAAGACTTACAGTTCTTCTGCGATAATCAGTATAATTGTGAAGCATACGAAATGATACACGTTGATGGATCTTTCCGATCGGTGAATCATTGGATCATTGACCCAAACCGGTGCAAAGTTGATTTTCCTTTTATGAAACCAAATTATCCGACATTATTATTATTATTATTATTATTATTATTATTATTATTATTATTATTATTATTATTATTATTATTATTATTATTATTATTATTATTATTATTAATTATTATTATAATTATTCATTATTATTATTATTATTATTTTTATTTGTTATTATTCATTAGGAATATTCATTTAAATTTTCCTACTAATTATTATAGATAATTACTCTACAAATTTATTATTAAATTATTTTATCAAATAAATTAATTTAAAGTTATTCGATTATTATTATTCTGCAATTATTATTATTTTATTATTAATTACTTATTATTATTATTTATTATATTATTATTATTATTATTTTATTATTATAATTATTATATTATTATTAATATATTATTAATTATTTATATTATTATTATTATTATTATTATTATTATATTATTATTATTATATTATTATTATTATTATTATTATTATTATTATTATTATTTTATTTTAATTATTCATTATTATTTATTTATTATTATTTTATTATTATATTATTATTATTATGATTATCTATTATTATCTATTATTCATTGTTATTATTAGAGTCCATATAATTATCTATTATTAGTAGTTATTTTTATTATTTTATTGATCTATATTACAAGCATTAGTGATCTTTACTTTTTATTTTATTAATTTTTTATTATTCATTAATTATATATTATTATATCATTATATTATTATACTATTATAATGTAATTTCATTAATTTATTACAATTTCAGCAAAGTATTATATTCATTCCATTCTTATCAAAAGTCATAATTATTAACATTTATTTTGTTATTATAATTATTTTATTATTATAGGCCCAGATTTAATAATGAAATAATAAAATTCTACTTTTTTTGTAAATACTTTTTTTATGTGGAAATTAGATAGAAAATAATCTGTGTTAATACGTATAAGTTTGATATAAATGAAGAAATGTAAAGCTGTAACAATTTTGGTGAAGAAATCATTTATCCAAAAAGACCCATCAAATATCCGAAGACCCATTAAATGTCCGAAGACCCATTAAATGTCCGAATCATCAAATTAGTCGTTGACAACAATTTATAACAATAGTTCCTTTTTTTTTTTTTTTTTGTGTTTTGTTTTCAAAAATTATTAACAATGGATCGGTTTTTAAAATTAAATATATTATTATAAGACTTTATACAGCTATGGATATATCTTCATGGCTATATCTTCATATTCATTATCGTTATGGTTATTTTAATGAGTATTCCAAAATTTGAAATATTTATTTCCTAAATAAATTTTCTATATATAAATAATTTCTTTGAAGAAATAATTTCGTTTTATGAGTCACTCAAATTCTTTGCTTTAGTTACATTCATTTCACATGAGCCACTTTTCTGTAGGAAACTCGTCCGGAGTTTCTG
>JABUQX010075525.1:17500-20000 GCA_015478945.1 Trachelipus rathkii
CCGGCGCGATCGATCGCGTGCGCGCGCCCGCAGGCGCTGCCCGCCGGCGCTATCCGACGCGTGTGCGCGCACGCAGGCGCGCCCGCAGGCGCGAACCGCCGCGGGAGGGGTGCGAGCGCACCCCTTCGCGTACCGCATGTACGATCCGGTACGAGAATGCAAACGTGTTCTGTTTTCAACTTATTTTTTTTCAAAAATTTATTATTTTTTTTTTTTTTAAGCTTTTCATGTTCATAACGTAAAAATTCAATCTATTGATTCAAGTGCATATTTTTCTTTTGGTATAAATAAGTTTCTTTTGAAAACAGCGAGAAAGAAAACAAGTTTTTATTTAAAGCCTTTATAACATAAGAGCAAACTACATAATCGTTAACATATAAATTTTTAGCATCAAATATATTTACAATTTTATTAAAAGAAACATTATTTAAAAAACATATAATGAAATAAATACAGTATACACCACATAAATTAGACCTGAGGGGTTGTACAGGAAAACATAAGGTCTTAACATATTTAAGCATTATTATATGGTTTTAAAAAAGATGTTAACATAATGAATTTACTAAAGCATAAAATCTAAATGCAGAGAGTCAAGGAAATAAACAACATTATTTTTATTCTTATACACGGATATCCAATGTCCATTGATCGAAACATCCCTAGGAGAAGTGTTGAAGATAAGACCAGAGTCGGTATCCAGTTTCACAGAACTGAGTTCATTACATGCGAATACGCCTAAAAATCTTCTTTCGTTTCTGAAGGCGTTTAATATTTCTTCTTCATTCATCATTAATAATTCAGGATTATATTTCGTGTTCTGTCAATCTCGATGATTTGAGGATGCTCCAGATACACCAGAACTGAGATTGAGGATGTCAAACTTTGTCCAAATTTGAGACTCAATCCTAAAGTTCCTTTTCTTAGGATATATTGAGATAATAAGCATTACAAGCTGAAAGTATCAGCAGTGAGATCATGAGCATATTAAATTACTGTTTTCCACGCATAATTCTGTTGAGATCAACAACTCGTACCGTTATCGCTAACATGAATACGCGTCTATGGCAACATAAATCGTAAAAAGGTCGTGAGCATTGGGAATGTGAGTCTTCATATATCATCTCATAATGTAAACTGACCCCTCTAAGTCCGAAATGGGTAAATTTAAAGGGGGACTTTCCATAGTTTCCAGAATATGCGTCGTCGTTCTACCAATTCCTTTATTACCTTCTGAGGTAAGCTCCCATTGACTATGTTAGGTATATTAATGCTCGATAACCCTTGGGTAAAGTTAAAAATTTTAGTCTCGATTCTCTTGATTGGATATTTCGCTGTATCAGTCAAAAGAGATTTCTCTATTTCCATATGTTTAATGGGGGATAATTTCACTTTACGTACATAAAGATATGCGTCCAGTAATTTAAAGATGGGCTTTGGAGCCGTAGTTGTTGCTAAAAGAGCGCTTTTAACATTAAGAGCAAATTCAGGTGTAGATCTAGTTAACCTGATACGCGTATCCACAGATGGTAGAATAAGTCTTTCCTGAGAGAATATATCACCATTTACCCGTCCATAATATTCATAGGTGTTATTTTTAGATTTACCAGCATGGGTTCTGTGGTTCTCCACATCTTTTAAATTGTAATATCCACATGATTGTAGATGAGATTCCTTCGCATCTTGAGAATAATTTAATAAAGTTTCAATATAACTTCGATAAGGGTAACTTGCAGCTGATGCTCCTAGAGATGTTTCATTTAAAAATACCTCAAGTTGATTAAAACACGTATACAGGAAATTTGTTTCGGTGGATACTATGTGATCGGTTCCTGTGAGATCTGAACCATCTTCGTTTACTAACTTAGTCTTTAGATATAAAAACACATTCGAAGGGTCAAGATATTGATCAGAAGTGCCAGGAATATTGAAATCGAGAGGTACATCTGTATTTGTGATTGAGTGAACAGGATTAATACTAATAAAGTTGGATTCACTCACACTAATCTGTGTAGGGTCACAGAGAAAGAGATCACAATTCGCTCTTACAACAGTCTGGACTGGAAGGATGGAGGAAATGCATCTTGATGGTACAATCACAGGACGTATAATGAGGAGAGATTTGTTTAAACATTTCTTATATACAAAATAGTTACAGGTTGTCACTGTTTATGTAAAATAATAATCGTTCATCATCCTTATTAAAGGGTAAACACATCAATGCACTTTTTCTTTAGTGGTCCTTTCCTATTCCTCTTTATAGGTTTTTTACGACGACCTACACCTTGACCAGTCATCTTACGACGTATTTTTCGTTTAACATCATCTAACATTTCATCAGAGAAGCATCGGCTAGTCGTCGTTTTACAGCTGTTCGATGATCGACAACCCTGCCTCATAATATCCTGGAAGTATCTAATACGTGTCTAGCTGCTTTTTTAAGGCAGATGATTTACCTCCTGATTTAAACAAAGGGATGGCCCGTCTGAACAACGAAGCA
>JABUQX010075525.1:32500-34954 GCA_015478945.1 Trachelipus rathkii
AATCGACAAGTCACAAAGTTTTAACAATTTTTGGGGAACCTCTTTCTATTTTTTGGTAAATGATTTTTGCTTAGTGGATAAATATCTGTCTTTTTATCAAGATTTCAATTTTTTCCCTGATTCTCATTTTTTCTCTTCCCCTGTTTTTCTATGTACTTTCCCACTATTTGTAAGTTCATTCATTTCTTTTTCCTACACTCGAGTATTCTTATTTTTGGATTTTTTTTCCCCGTTTTATTATGCAAATTTTATCTTTCCAGTTCTTCATGTCGAATTCCATATATTAATAATATATATTATATATATAATAATATATATATTTATATATATATAATATTTATATATATTAATAATATTATATATAATATAATTTATTTTTTATGGGAGAGAGGAGAGGAGGAGAGAGAGGCGAGAGAGATTAATTAAAGCCTTGATTCAATTGCAAATTATGGTTAATTGCTCAAAATAGAGTAATAGATGTTAGGTGAAGGGAGTCAAAGGAAATTTTTATTGTTTAAGCGCTTTCACTATTTCAAACATCGGATTTATTACGAGTGAAAAGTTTCCGTAATCCAATTCATTTTAAATTATGTATTGATTGAATAAAGCTTAACACCAATGTATAAATTGCTTCTGATACTGTTTCAGGTCAACATATTTAGTCAAATGATTTTATTCGAATTGCCTTTGATACAGCATTTTTACCAGCTTTTACGTTTACCTTCCTCCTTCAATCCCTACCTCCCTGACAGTCCTGTGCTTAATTACTTTTGAAAAGCGATAAAATGAGATGGGGAAAAAGTGCGAATGTTCATTTTCTTCTAATTTTATTTTTACAACTTTTTCTTAATGAAAAAGAAATGTTCCTTGTCGGAAATGACCTGGTTTACCCTTGGGTGCCAAAATTGCTTATATATTAATTGTCATAATATATATATATATTATATATATATATCTATATATATATATAGTATATATTTATATTATATATTATATATATATATATTATATATATTATTATATATATCTATTTATATATATTATATTTATAACTATATAATATAACATTATACATTAAAGAAGAAAACTTCATATGAAGAAGAAGACATTTTGTTTTCATATTTTACCAGGCACGACTATAATTTCTGATTGTTGGAAAGGGTACAAAGACATAAAAAAAAGTTTTAACCATTTTGGAAACTTTCTATTTTGGTAATATTTTTTGGCTAGTAAGAAATTTGTTCGTTTTTATCTTGATTTTCTATTTTTTCTCTTGATTCTCATTTTTCTCTTCTATTTTCTCAATGTACTTTACTATTTTTAGTTCATTTTATTTCCTTTTTTCTTTACACTCGAGTTATATCTTATTTTTGGGACTTTTTTTCCTGTATTTAATTAACGCAAGGAAGTTTTATTCTTCTTTCCGCAAGTTCTCAATGTACTTTCCTATATATTATATAGTATATATATAATATATATATATTATATATATATATTATATATTATTATATATATATATAATATATTATAGTATATATTTTATATATATATATATATATATATATTATTTATAATATATAATATACATATTTATATATATTAATATATATATATATATATATATATAATATATATATATCACTATATATATATATATATATATATAATATATTATATATATATTTATATATATATATATTATATACAAAAATATATATTATATATATATATATATATATATATAATATAATTTATATATATAAATATATATTATATATTTATATATTCTATATATATATATATATATATATATATATATATATAATATATATAATATATATATAATTATATATATTATTATATATATATTTATATATATATATATGGTTCATGTGAGCTGGATGACCGCGTTTTTCTGAGTCATGAAATTTTAGGTTATCTATTTACATTCTTGTTTAAATTTTTCATGATTAGGGAAAAAAAATATATAAATCTCTACTGATTTTATTAAAAGTGAATCTGTTAAAGTGTAAATTTAGGTTACATTTATAATTTTTTTTTTTTTTTTTTTTTTTTTAAATTAAAGTTCACACCTCCGGCATAGCCTATTTCAAGGAGGGAATGCAGTAATTTCTACTAGGATCGATAGGATTCGAACGCGCGTTGCATGCTACTCCGTCGCTCTATCCGTTGTGCACTTTCTTTTATAATTAATAGTTTAATATTATATATTATATATATATAGTATATATATTATATATATATATATTATATATATATATATATCTATATATTATATAATTATATTATGTATTATATTTTTTTATATATATATATATATATATATATATAATATATATATTATATTATTATATATATATACTATATTATATATATATATATATATATATAAGGAGAAGCGAGAGAGAGAGAGAGAGAGGAGAGAGAGAGAGA
>JABUQX010075526.1:0-12500 GCA_015478945.1 Trachelipus rathkii
CTCATTTACATAATATATAATACATATGCCGTTAAAAAAACAATAGAGTATAACATCCGTCTAAACTTACTATTGTATTACACCAGTTATAAGTAGTACTGTCACTTAGCTTATTATAATATTACAATATAAACACTAAATCACCTTTAGAATCTTATCTCATTTACTACTATTCATATGTAACTCCATTTATATATATACTTAGTACTTACTCTATGGCTTACAATGACTTATTAAAATTATATATTAATATTCTATAACATTACTTAAGATTCATATATCACATACTCATGAATATACCTAAAATATATCATATATATATCTTAATATATAAATAATTATATTTATTCATATTATTACTATTACTATAACTATAATTTTAATATTCTATTATTTTTTATTTTATCTAAATTTATATTATTTAATTATATCTTATTTATTTTTTTTATTGCATTGTTAGTTTAGATTATATATATTTATTATATTTAAATTATTAATTTATTTAATTTATATAATAAATTTTATAAAGTCCGGTGTATCTCTGTTCATTTCTAAAAATTAGAATTTTACATTATTATGTTAGGCACAAAATATAAATAATACTCTAGAAACATTGATATTTCTATCTCTTTTTATATATGAGTTTGGCAGAGGGGTAAAAAAATTATATATATATTATAACACTACTACAGCCTTTCTCTGATTCATATAAAAATATCACTCATTATAACGCCCTGAAAGTAATAAATGGACGCAAATTGCCTCGAAGCATCTGATATATATTCACAATAAATTGTGGACAGGGAATCGGATCTAGGAAACTGTTTTTGAGACCTACCGGCGTGACCGCATTACATATATCTATCGATGTCTATGAACAGTTGATATTGTAAGTTTATATCTTCATATATAGTATATTTAATTAGAAAAGATAATAGTGACCATATGTTATTTAATCTACGTACCGATATGCAGTTAATTACTATGCTCGTATCTATCTCATAGGTATATGATAATATATTATAGGAAATCGATATCTATGAGAGTATATTAAAATTCCATTAATCTTAAACTATTAATACAAAATACTAATTTATAATTTAATGGATATTTATAGTATCTTAATATTTGAAATGAATATAAGTTTCAGTATAATATCTATTTTTATATTACTTCTTCACAGATACGGTAAGATCAATTTATTAGACTCTTAATGTAAGTATGCTTTTATCTAAATGTCAAGCTAAGCTTACCTATTGATAGTACAATAACCTTATCTATATAATTATGCTATATCCTTAATTATTATTATATGATTTAATAATTATTTATTGATATAATTAACAAGTATTAAATATACTTAATATTAAATTTATATATTTATTTAGATTTACTATTTTTTTATTAATATTAATTTTAATTATTACTTATACTTATATCAATTATCTAATTTAAAGGAAAACATAATTATTTTCCTGAGTGTAATGTAATATATTGACGGTTTATTTTCTTGGACATTATATCATATTCTCCCCCCATTAACAATATTTAATTCAGTGAAATTTAATGAGCTCGGCGTTGTTTTGGGCAATCAAATTACAAGTATGGTGTTCGTTTAGGTAAGCTTGGAACTTCGACAGGGTTGAGAAGAGAAAAAATAGAGTTTAGAAGCTTATGTAATCAAGGAATCTGTATAGATACCGGTTAGAAAGAAGGAGGAAACGAGGACTTTACGCAGCTTTATAGGTCTTACTACAAGTTCATTGTAAGAAGGTAGTAGCATCCCTTGGTCTTATTTTTTTTCTGATGTTTCTTTTGGCTGTGTCTCGTCTTCATTTTTCTTATGTTATCATTCTTTTCTCCTTTGTCTCCTTCATATTTACCTTTCCTCGTTCTTTTATTTTTTAATTGTTTTTCACCCCTGCCCCCTCCACCCACCTACGTTTCCACTTATTTCCTCTCCTCAAGTTCTCTTTCACACTTATTTTCCTTTAACCCCCTTTTTCCATTTTCTTTCACGTTCTTTTCCATTTCTTGTCAACTTTCATCTCACCTTACTTTTACATCTTCACGTTTTCAATCTATCTTGCTCACTTCCACTTCTGATTTTTATTTCATTTAGACTTTTTATGAACTGTTTTGTTTTTATAACATTATATATTAAATTAAAACGTTGATTTATTTGTGGTGTGTGTCTAAAATTTGTTTTAGACAGTAACTTAGATTTAAATGTAAAATATTCTTTAGTACTTCACTGATGTGCACTAAAAAGAAAAGTTCTTTTAATATCAAATAAAATATAAAGCTAATTTTTTTTATATAAGAAGGTCCAAAGTTAAAATGAGAACATCCGATTTAAAAACAACTTTGAAACAAGCTGCTGTTATCCTCGAAGAATTTTACCCAGCTAGAGTTTTAAACAAACTCGTTAAAACTCCTTCAGTGAATTCTGAGGAAGCAAATGGATCAGCAGGATCTAGGAACTCTGAACTTCTTGAAGAAATTAATTCTCTTCTCCCTCAGGGGTTGATAGGGAAAATTTATCCATTAGAAAAGGAAAAGAAAAGGCATCCATCTAGAGAAGAATACAGCTCCTTGGATGCTTGGTGGGAAAGCAGGGGATTAGGTTCAGGTATATAATATATTTACCTATTTATTTCCTTAATTACTGACCTCTGTCTGATCATTCTTGTGTTTTTTTTTTAACTCTAGTTTTATATTTTTTTTAAGAGTACCGAGTTAAAAAAAAATTTCTCCGGTTGTAATTCTGTGAATTAAGTTTCCGATTTCAGTTCTACACCTTAACTTTATTAATGGATTAGTGTTTATTGATTTCTTGTCAATAGTTTAAACAGTAAGGTTCATCCTATAATAGATCCACTATTTCGGTTCATTTTTTTATTTTATCAGGAGATTATGCTGGTGTTGCTTCGTTAATATTCACAGAAATGTTTAGCCCAGAATTTTTGACGCCCTTGGAAGAAAATGACTACTATGTCCAGATGGATGGTTGGGTTTATTTACTTATTGTTTGATTTATTATAATAAAAATTTCACTTTATGATGTTATGATTCAGGGAGGGGAGTCCGTCAAATAAGTGACATTCATTTAATAGATTTCTAAATCGTTGTAGTTGTTGCGGTATTATTAGATCTGGGATCTTTGCTTTTTTTAATATTATGATGATCATTTCGTGGATACAATTATTATTATGATTAATTATTGATTTATTTTTATAATTAATTCGATTTTCATTTATTACCATGAAAATGAAGAATTTAAATTGTGTGAGTTTGCGGATGAAATTTTAAGGTATAGAGTCAAAGCCAAAAAATGTTACTCAGACACCGAAACCTAAACTGTTCCTTCTCACTGTTTCTATTCAATTTTTTTCTAAATATCTTTAATATTCTTTTGTATTAGCAAAATGTTCGAACTATTTCTCGAATTGTCCGAGGAAAGTGCTAAAAATTGAAGAATTTGGATTTTATACCAAAGAACTTAGATTAACTCACGATAATGGTATAGAAGTTTTATATTATAATAATAGACGATTTTGGGAAAATTGGATAGGTGATAGTAGGGGAGGGGGGGAATATTTTTTGGATTGGGGGAAGTGAAAAATTGATAGGAGAGGAGATTTTATATTTTATTGAATTCTTTTCAAACTTGGTGCAATTTACTACTGCTTTTCCAACTTGTACATTTTTACTGACTTTTTTCCACTTGGTAATTTTTTAGTATAAGACTTTCTTTTCACCAACTGGTACGTATAAATTAAAAAAAATATTAATAAAAAAAAAAAATTGTTAGTGTGTTAATCTAGACTGTTTTTCCTTGGTCATTTTTCACCCACAGGACTTCTTTCCACCCTGGTACGATGTTTCTTAATAATTTTTCGAAGTGAATGCTAAAATTAAAATTGCTTAAAAATGAGAAAATGGAGACTTCTCCATTCGAGTGATCCCAAAATATTCTTCAACTCCAGTTCCTTCAAGCGCCTTGTGTTAAGTATTACATCCAAGGAACCTTTCTAAAATAGTAATAAATAATTCTAAAAAAAAGATTTTTATATATAATTATTATTTTTATTATTACTAAAATTTGTCAATTTGAATTTAATATTTATATATTTGTCTCGATAGGGCCTAACATATGTTTATCGTAGAGTAAGGAAATTTTTGTCTTAAATTAAATTGTTGTCTTTAATTATTTTCCTTGTTTATTTTTTTTTTTTTTCAGGTTCAGGGAGTAAATCTTTCACGTTACACAGAATGTTCGTTGTTTACCCGAACAATGATTGTGATAAAGATAATTATTACTAACAAGAGGAAAATAAAAGTATAGTATAATAAGTTTTGTTCAATATTATGGTTAAATCTCTAGATTTGGGGCTTATTACATTCTCTTTGTGGAAGATCTTGAATATTGTACTTGATTATAGTCTAATAAATACCAAATTAAGAAGTGAATTGTAATTAAGTTTTGTTATAACTCATTTATATTGCTTTATTGATAGGTTGTAAATGCCTCTAGTTCTTTCTATCGCTATTATTTAATTAATTATTATTATTATATTATTATTATTATTATTTATATTATTTTACAAATCTATAATTATTTAATTATTATAACTATTATTAGATGTCAACCATATTTGGATTGTTTGTTTAGTCGCATTAGTGACTCTGTTAGCAACTCAGAAAGAGTTGGAGTACGATCTTTTGATTTAAAACCTGGATGTTGATTGGGTATAGTTATTTCGTACCCATTTATATTTGATTTGAAAATATATGTTATAGTTATACCAATTGGGTTGATACCTTAAATTCAGACAACTGAACGTCAAAAAACTTAAAGATTTATTATATATAGTAATAATATATATATTTAATAATTATATAAATTTGTTATAATTATTTATATCTATATATATCATATTATCTATATTATATAATATATTAATATATATTAAATAATATCTATTTTAATATTAAGGTTAATTAATTATTAGAACTTTTGTTATATTCAGTTGTATTATAATCGTTTTTTGTCTCTTTTCATACTTAAGTGTTATCGTGATTTATTAATAATTTTATCCTCGCTTCTTTTCCTTATTCTTGCGTGGGGTTATCTAGAGTTAGAATTTCTGTTTTTTTGAAGATAAAATTCTCACGAAAAGTTTAAAATTAGTGTTAATATATACATCGTCCATGATTGTCCAAATATAATACTTTAGGATACAGATAATTTAATATTGAGCAATCAAGTATATGTATATTGTTTTGACTAATTTTTTATTAATTTTATATAATGTTAATTACATAGTTACAAAGTTAAAAATTAAAGAATTAAGAAATAAGTAATTATTTGGTATGTGAAATGTTTTAATGTGGTTTATATATATTTATATAATTTTTATTATATATATTAAATTTATATATATTATTATATTATTATTTTATTAAATAATATATTATATTATTATATATAAATTAATATATTCTATCATATATATCTATATATTATAATATATTAATATATATATATAATATATATACGGTATTTATTAAATAAATATATATATATTATATATTCATAATATATTATATATTATATTAATAATAATTATATATATATATTAATCTATATATTAATATATTATATTTATTACTATATATATCAGATCTTATATATCTTTATATTATATAATTCTTCTATTTTTCCTCATTAATTATTTTCATTTTTATTTATTTTTATCTTTTTCATTTTTTCTTTTTTTATCCTTTTTTTCTTTTTTCCACTAGATATGGGTGTATCAGGATATCCGTGTAAGCATCACGGAAAAGGATAGTTAATTAATAAAAGAGGCATGAACAGTCGAAAGGAACCCCTACATACCTAAACAAGTCAAAAAGTATCAACAAAAGTCCATAGGTTAAAAGACATGCGACAGCCCTCCAATTGTGGTATTTCGTCATGTTATAGATCTAATCCTTGGGCAGCCAAAACCATAACCCTACAAAAAAATAACGTCATTTAGTATACGTGTAATGATAGAAAAAAAGGGAAAATCCACTAATTCTTTATTATAGACATTTCTCTTATATGACTCAATCCCTATTTTTTTAGGTCTCCAGCCTAATCGATTCACAATCACACTCACCACTATTATCATTACATTACCATACTGATAATAGCATCTCTATATATCTTTCCCACATAATATTCAAACATCTCAATAATATAACTCCTTACTTGTATTCCTTTAATGTACGGCTTTCTTCATATAAATCCTACATGTTTATAAATCTTGATATTTTATGTCTCTTATAACTTAATCAATAGTCAGCGTAAGATTATCAACATCGTAGCGACAACAGAAATTGCCTTAGTATAACTTTATTACCAATCTACATAAAATATCATTAATATAATTAACATCTAGGTATATATAATCCTTTGCGCCGAATCTACAGGCTAGTAGACTTAGTACCATGTTGCATTCTAAAAAGCTTTAATTGTTACCAGCATCACTTCCTCCTTACCTTAATTCCTACCTATTTTCTATCATTCCGTTCCATTTTCATCCTAATTTATTATATATTATATATATTATATATATTATTAATATAAAATAATATAATATAATTTATATTTATATATATATACTATAATATATTATATTATATTATAATATTATATATATATAATTATAATAAATATATATATATATTATTAATATATATTATAATATATTAAAAATTATATATATAAATATATTATTTAATATAATATGAATATATATCAAGGTTTTGAGACCATGCGAAGATTCCCCTCACTAAAACTGTCATGCACCAATAAGTTAACAACCTTCCACTCTCTAGTATCGAGAATAGAAGAAAGAGGTAATCAAAAGACAATGGCTGAGAAGATATTTTATTCCATCCACAATCCGCCAAATTCATCTTTTGTAACGCATGATCAACTTAACATTAAAGTCCGAAGTCGCAAAATATATTATATTTAATTTATATTATTATTATATTTTATAATATAATATAAATCATAATATACTATATATATATAATATATATATAATTATAATCATTCGTATATTATGATATATATATAATAATATATATATATATATTATATGTTATTTAATACGATCATCCACCACTTATTTCCTAGAGAGGGGTAAGATGGTCATATGCAACCTGGAACAGAAAGATGTAGAAGATATGACTCGAGTTCGAAAGAATTCAAGCCTTACGCATCCTTTATTTATTTGTTATATATGAGTATATATTATATGATATATATATATATATATATATTTATTATTATATATATTATATTATATAGATTTTATTATAATAATATAAATATAATATATATATATATAATTTAAGTATATTTCAACTTATTTTCTTCCTTCCTCTTTATGCGCATGATTGGGGAGTAGAAGAATATTACGCAAATCGAAAAGAAAGCACAGCAGAATATGACGAAAGTTCGAAAAGAAAGCCCGCTTACGCCTCGTTACATTATTAGTGAGAGCTGTCACAAGACAGAAATTCACACCTATGAAGCATCATGGGACCTATAAATGTATATAAAGGCGACCGGGTGAACTGATAATGTAATTCGTTAGTGTAAGTGGTTCATCCCTGGCCTAGGTGGGCCAACATGCCACTAAAACCATGGATTCTGCTCTACAGATGCCCATTAATCTCTACGCTCACTGAACTCATTTCGCTCCTTCAGCACAGTTCGTTCACCGACTCAATCCATTACTCTTCGTCTCCCAGACGGTCGGTTCCAAACACACTCAACTATATACAATCGCTTACCAACCTATAACTTACTTATTCATTATCTTATTCAACATGACAAGAACCAATATAAAAACAGTACTATTCATTTTATTCTCAGATCATTTAAACCCTTTCTTTCACACACACTGCCAAATCTCTAAATACGTCATATCTCCTCTCTATCTAATTCTTAACACAGAACAACATGGAACCTTGAAGATTGTCATATACTGAACACATAGAACTTTAGATATATATCTTCCTTAGATTCAGAGACATAAGTCTACTAATTATAACAAGGAAGTCACACTATCCTACATTAAGACATCATAGCATCACGTAAGAAGTTTAGTCTTTGCAATTACCAGTAACGATTTAATTAGGCACCAGCCACTCCAGCATCAATTCTACATAACACTTATTGCCCCCAATCGTCGTTCCCTTCCTCATCAACATATACAATCCCTATAATATATGTTAAAAGACATGGGTGTTTAAAGTGAGCTCAGTATACATCTAACATAAACTTCAACTGAGGAAGTTGGTCTAACTCAGAACCAAATACTTACTTCTTTATCAGTTTCTCTTTAAGGCACTAATCCTACTTTCACACTATGTAACAAAAAAATACAACCTGACACAATCTCTCAGTATCAACCTTGCTTAAAACATCTCTTAAAGAAAGCACACATCAGAATCAAATCATCCCGCCATATAGATTGGTAAGGGACACGCGGATAGGACGACACTCCTAATCAAATCCATTCTCACCTACATTCTACAATGTTAATTTGTCCTGCATCACCCACTACAAATTTCGTGGTCAATAATCTTCGCGTCATCCATATACTCAATTTGAATAATCCCAAGGCGACATAAAACACCACCTGCTTTCCGTTTAATCTCAAAACCAATCACATATGAGACTACACCCATTTATTCTAATTACAACGGCTTCATATAGTATACAACTTTTTGATATCAATTGAAGCCTACCACAAATACCTATGATATTAAACATTAATAATCGGTTAATACTATGTAAATATATTTGAAGATATAACTAATCATAAAATATAAATTTTTTCTTATTCCCCTCCTCATTTTTCTTCATCATTTGTTTCATGTAAAGTTTGATCACAATCCTTACCACTCTAAACGGCGGTTTGTTTCTTAAAAAAATCAGTCCTCAGTCCTGACGCAACCTCTTTCGACAAATACCCTAAGAGTATCCTTGGTAAACACTAACTTATTTTATAATTTACAGTTTCTTTTTTCTCCCTTACCCTTATCAGTTTAAGTTAAAAAGAGGATAAAAAAAAATCCCTTTATGGAATATAAACAGCCTCCATAACGCTTATTACGATACACTTTCAATCCAAATACTAATCTCGCTCCGATCTTGATCTTTCACTTGTAATCATTTAATGTCTTATAAATGAGTAGATTTACATTCTTGTCACTTCCTCCATTACCATTACGCATTCCTTAACTTAAAATCGCTCATCCCAATACCCTATTCTTCTTGCACAAAAACCCACATTGAAAAGACCAAGTTCTAAAAATAAATGATTCTATAAATTCTGTTACTATTAGTGATGTATTAAAGTGTTCTTTCATCCAACCCATCAACCCTTATTTCTGCAGTTTAAACCATCTATTCATTATTTAAGAATATCCCATTATTCCATTCTTAACCGTTTCGCGCTTCCTCAGAGAGATATAAAATATATATAAGAAACTCATTCATCCACACCTTTACAGAGTTAAATGTTTTTCTAGTATACACTATATACCTTTGAATAATTTTTTCGTCCTTATATATGTCCAAGCATCTTTCTTTTGAATCTTCAATCAATTTGCTTTTATGTACATTCACATTTACGCTAATCCTTTTTCATACATACTTATTCACTCCAGAATCATTACATACCACTCTTCATCAAACCATCCATCGCTGTTACATTTATTCCTACTTTGCAACAAACTTCTTTGCAGCTAACTGAACACATTGCTATCTTATTTGCCCCCAGATTTGCTCAGTATTATTGCGTTTAGATTCCTCAAAAATATAAAAAGAAATATAAAAACCCGATACTTGCTCTAGCCGAGCAGCACTCTCCGCATTAACCTCCTCCTCATTAATATTAACATCTCTAAAAAACTTCTCACTTTATTTTCCTACTGTCCCTAAATTTCATCAAGCCCCACTAACAACATTAATTATTTACTCATAGACAAAACGCCACATACATGAAATAGATAACTGCCACCAGATATGATATTCATAATTGATTACATAAAACTATTCAAATCATTTCCCAGTATTTATAAAAATCTTTAAAAACATCAAAATATACCCCCTCACTTACTTCAACCTCTCCGATCAGAATAGATAATTAAACACTCTAGTAATCTATGGATGCTCTACTGTTTAAGAAGGAAAGAATTAAATACACACATAATAACAGAAATTCAATCACCTCCTAACTCATTTTCTTTTCTTCCTTAAGGGCCATTACCCAAAGAACTTTTAACACCATCCATTTTTTGAGATCCCACATAATCAACAAATAAACAACAACATCAATTGAAGTTCTACACACCCAACCCACAGAGACTCAAATAGAATTATGACAAACCAACCCAAAAAAAACAAATAGGTTATTACGTTTCCTCAATGAATACGTATACCAAAAAATACACTTAAGACCAATTCTTTCAAATATAAAATTAAAACACATTAGATTCTAGGATACCAATTAACATCAAGTCAATAGTTATACCACAGTATCCCATTAATTAATTGGGAAGACCTTACTCGGTACTACTCCACTCATTCCTCCAATTCCAACCCAGCACGCTAACAAATGTTCACATATACATGAACAATTCACCAATTTTAATTACTTTTTCATTCTAATAAATTTTTAGTTCTAGCGAGTATATATTCTTTGTGCAAATTGCAAACAGCTACCTATTTTGTAAATACCTCCCATTATCACTCTCTCCCACCCAATCTTCCTCAGAAAATGATTCCTGTACCATACGGTTCATACAATTTTGCCGAAAGTAGATAGTCGTTTACGTGGATCACGTCTGAATCCACTGTTCATCACATTAACAATAAAATATACCTTACTCGGGTCATTGCATTAGCATTCTTAGCAAGAAATAGATTGGTAGTATGCAGTCCACCCAACCTCACAATCGCCCTAGTGCTTTTCGACACGCGAGCGACTTAGCATTGGGAAATTCTTTTTATTCTCGACCGCACAAGGGATATGAGTTAGATAGGAGATGTCTGTTAGGTGTTATCTAGAAGAGGGGTGGGAAAGTGATGTGTTTTAATTCATATTATATATATATATATTATATATATATATGATCTATATATAATATAGTATATATATTGCTATTATATAAGGTATATATATATGATATTATAGATAAATATATATAATATTATATATATATTATATATAATATATATATACTTAAGATAATGGCATCTTTATATTATATCCTTAATTAATAAATTATTTAGTATTAATTATTATTATTATTATTATTATTTTTATTATTAACTTATTTTTATTGATTTTTAATTTTTTATAGTTTGTGGACGAGAAAGAATTGGCCACATGGCGACGTATGTTAAGGGCGATGTAGAAGGCATTGAGAAGGGACGAAGTGGTGTTAAGGTTGCTGAAAGGTGTCGCCCTATTCGACGACTAGGTGGGTCGTGATCGATAATGCGATTATCTTTGGAATAAATTGCACGAATGTTTGGGTTCTGAAGTAGAGGAGAGATGTTAATATTTATTTAGAAAGGATAATTGGATATATTTTTTGATGGATAAAATTAAAGAGGCAACAGAGGGGGTGGATGTGTGTGTGTTGTAGCTGGGTGGAAGAGTGAATTGCCCCCCTCAACAAAATCCAATATGATGGGCTAGTCAGCCTCAGAGTTCGCGTTCGCTTTGAAGTGTTCTTTGAGTTCATGTAAGAATGAGCATATCGTTCAAGTGTAGAGTCAGACGGTTGGGCAGAGAGAATCTCTTTCGGAGTTCGCATTCGCTTTGAAGTGCTCTTTCCTTTCAAACAGACTAAGCGAACAATCAAAAAAAAAAAAATTATTCGCGTGACGACTCAAGCTGACCTCGTAACCGAGCAGCCGCTAAGTTTGCGCGAACTGTTCGCACTCTGGTTTGTATCGTATATTTAAAGTCTCAATCACACGTTGGTTTGACTAGTCTTGGTTTGATTGCTCTCTCTCTGTTTGATTTGGGTGTACATTAAAAATTGTTCTTGAAACAATGTTTAATTGGCTTTGAGGATGGCTCAATGGTAAGCGCCAGGTGGGTCGATTCTCAGCTACAACGTACAGTGAGTGGTTTGACACCCAGATGAGTAAAATCTTCCTAACTTTAACGAAAATTACATAATTTCATATATATATATATATATATATATAAATATATATATATATATATATATATATATATATATATATACTATATATATATATATATATATATATATATAATATATATATATATATATATATATATATATATATATATATTTTTATATATATATATATATATATATATATATATATATATATATATATATATATATATATATATATATATATATATATATATATATATATA
>JABUQX010075526.1:20000-30000 GCA_015478945.1 Trachelipus rathkii
TACTATATACTATATACTTATGTATATCATATATATATATATATATTATATATATATATCATATATGTATGTTTGTTAATATATATATATATATTATATATATATAATATATATGTTGTGTGTGTGTGTGGTTTGTGTTTGTGTGTGTTTGTGTGCGTGTATGTGTGTTTGTATGTATGTATGAATATAAGCGAGTAAATAATGAATTAATTATTTATACAAAATGTTTTTTTTACTCGTTCTTATTCGATTTAAATTCTATTACAGAACGTTTTAATTTTCTTAATTTCAGTTTAAAAACAAAAAAACAACAAACAAAAAAAAACTCGAATTCAGAATGTTTTTTTTTCCTTTTTTTTTCTTTTTTCTTTTCTTTATTAATGAGTGAAAATATTTTCTGGCTGTTTTGCTTTTTTGTTCTTTACCACTGCGACAAACATCAAAAAAAAAAAAAAACAAAAAAAAAAAGAAGAAGAAGAAATGTAAATAATTAGCGAAGAACAAGATTTGTGAGAAGGCAGAACATGGCGAACAATATCAAACGGTAGGAGACAATAATCGTCCACCGAGACCGAACACGAAAATACATGATAATAATAATCGCATTAATATATTATTAATTTAAAAACATATAGTTATAAATAGGTTATAAATAAACAAATAAAATATAAAATAATAATAATAATTAATAATAATAATAAATAATAATAATAATACATAATAATAATAATCAATAATCAATAATAACAATAATAATAATAATCAATAATAATAATAATGATAATAATAATAATAATAATATAATAATAATAATAATAATAATAATAATAATAATAATAATAATAATAATAATAATAATAATAATAATAATAATAATAATGAATATTATTATTATTATTATTATTATTATTATTATTATTATTATTATTATTATTATTATTATTATTATTATTATTATTATTATTATTATTATTATTATTATTATTATTATTATTATTATTATTATTATTTTTTATTTTTTTTATTATTGATTATTATTTTTTATTATTATTATTATTTTATTAATTATTATTATTATTATTATTATTTATTTATCATTATTATTATTATTATTTTTTGTTATTATTATTATTATTATTAATTATTATTATTATTATCATCATTATTATTATTATTATTACTTTTATTATTATTATTATTATATTTTATTAAAAATAGATGAAGAAGAAGAAGAAGAAGAAGAAGAAGAAGAAGAAGAAGAAGAAGAAGAAGAAGAAGAAGAAAGACAAAGAAGAAGAAGAAAGAAGAAGAAGAAGAAGAAGAAGAAAAGAAGAAGAAGAAGAAGAAGTAAGAAGAAGAAACAAAGAAAAAAAGAAAATAGATGAAGAAGAAGAAGAAGAAGAAGAAGAAGAAGAAGAAGAAGAAGAAGAAGAAGAAGAAGAAGAAGAAGAAGAAGAAGAAGAAGAAGAAGAAGAAGATTAAGAAGAATCGCCCATTTGTATAAATTAGAAAAGGAAGATATTTATAATGAGGAAGTAAAAGAGGATTAAGATTCACTCATTTATAAGAATAAGAAAATGAAGAAATCTTCACCATTGAGGAAGAATAAGAAGATGAAGAAAAAAAGAATAAAAAATCACTAATATGGAAGTATAAGGAAAGGGAAAAGAAAAAGAGGAGGATGAATCACCCATCTATATAAAAAAAAGAAATCTTTATCATTGAGGAAAAGGAAGAAGAAAAAGAGGAGGAAGAATCACTCATCTATATAT
The DNA here is from genome assembly GCA_015478945.1 of Trachelipus rathkii. Taxonomy (NCBI): domain Eukaryota; kingdom Metazoa; phylum Arthropoda; class Malacostraca; order Isopoda; family Trachelipodidae; genus Trachelipus; species Trachelipus rathkii. The sequence goes on from JABUQX010075526.1 coordinate 21,773, forward strand.
ATAAATGAAAAATAGAAGAAATCTTCATCAATGAGGAAAAAGATAAAGAAAAAGAGGAGGAAAAATCACTTATCCAGAAAAAAAATATTTCTTCATTAAAGATAAAGAATAAAAAGAAGAGGAAACATCACTCATCTATAAAACTAAAATAATAGGAAGAAATCTTCATCAATAAGGAAGAGGAAGAAGAAGATCCCTCCGTCAATGATTCTTGATCAAAAACTTTTTGCCTTAATTGACATTTATTGATTACCTTTTTACGAGTAAAGAAGTTTTTCCCTTCTAGTACATGTCTTGTTTGCAAATTTAGGGATTGTGTAATTAGGAATGCTCCGAGCTCACCAAAACTTTCCTATTTTTAAGGCAAAGATTGGGACTAAAATTAAGAAATTTGTTAATAGTTTCCAATGGATTTTGATTAAGCTTCTTATTTGGGGGATATATTACTGTGAAGTCATTTCTTTCTTTCTTTATGTATATATATATTTTTATATATTTGTGAATATTTTCCTATGGATTTTGATTAAGCTTCTTATTTGGGAGATATATTACTGTGAAGTATTTTATTTCTTTCTTTATGTATATATTTTTATATATTTGTAAGATTTTCCAATGGATTTTGATTAAGCTTCTTATTTAGGAGATATATTACTGTCAAGTCATTACTTTCTTTATTTATGTATATATATTTTTATATATTTGTAAATATTTTCCTATGGATTTTGATTAAGCTTCTTATTTGGGAGATATATTACTGTCAAGTCATTTCTTTCTTTCTTTATGTATATATATTTTTATATATTTGTAAATATTTTCCGATGGATTTTGATTAAGCTTCTTATTTGGGAGATATATTACTGTGAAGTCATTTCTTTCTTTATTTATGTATATATTTTTTTTATATATTTGTAAATATTTTCCAATGGATTTTGATTAAGCTTCTTATTTGGGGGATATATTACTGTGAAGTCATTTCTTTCTTTCTTTATGTATATATTTTTTATATATTTGTAAATATTTTCCAATGGATTTTGATTAAGCTTCTTATTTGGGAGATATATTACTGTCAAGTCATTTCTTTCTTTCTTTATGTATATATATTTTTATATATTTGTAAATATTTTCCAATGGATTTTGATTAAGCTTCTTATTTGGGGGATATATTACTGTGAAGTCATTTTCTGTTCTTTCTTTTGATGTATACTATTTTTTATTATTTGTAAATATTTTCCCTTATGGATTTTTGATTAAGCTTCTTATTTGGGAGATATATTACTGTCAAGTCATTTCTTTCTTTCTTTATGTATATATTTTTTATATATTTGTAAATATTTTCCAGTGGATTTTGATTAAGCTTCTTTTTGGAGATATATTCTTATCCAGCTATTTCTTTATTTCTCTTTGTATATTTTTTATACAGTGTTAAGAATTACTATATTATTACCTTTATCACTACGGTTGCAGACTATTTCTTTATTTATTTTGTATATATTTATATATTTGTAAAATATTTTCCAAGCTTTTTTGGGAGATATATTATTATAAAGTCATATCTTTCTTTCCTTTTGTATGTTTTTTATATATTTTTAAATATTTTCCAATATATTTTAATAAGGCTTTTTAGGGATTTATTATTATAAACTTTTTTTTTTATATTTTTTTTATGTATTTTTATATATTTGGAAATATTTTGAAATGGATTCTTTTTGAGTGATATTTAAAGCAATTTATTGATTTTCTTTTTTATATTTTTATAAATAGATTAAAATATATTTTGATTAAGCTTCTAATTTTGGAATATATTATCATAAAACTATTTCTTTATATCTTTTATATATTTATATTGGGGTAAGTTATTATAAAAATATTTTTTATATATTTTCACATATTTTTTTTATATAATTCATAATATTTTCCAACGACTTTTTACAAAGCAGTTTTAGAGATTTATCATTACGAAACTAATTTTTTATATCTTTTAATATGTTTTATATATAGCTGTAAATAGTTTCCTATGGATGTTTATTGCTTCTTTTTCGCCGATATATTATTAAAAAGAAATTTCTTTATTTCTTTATTGTATATTTTAATTTTTTTTAAAAATATATATAAAAATGTTAAAAAATATTAAAAATATTAAAAATATATAAATATATAGACTATGCTGTAAAATGCCATAAATTAATAAAATAGTTCTCGCGTAAACTTACTTTAGTATATATATCTATCTATCATCTATATATATATATATATATATATATATATATATATATATATATATATATATATATATATATATATATATATATATATAATATATATATTATTATATTATATATATATAATATATATATATATTATATATAATATATCTATATATATATAATATATATATATATAATTTATATATATATATATATATATATATATATTTATATATATATATATATATATAATATATATATATATATATATATATATTATATATAGTATATATATATAATTATATATGTATATAATAATATATATATATATATAATATAGTATTATATTTATATATATATAATATATATATTTAAATTTTATATATATATATAATATATTAATATATATATATATATATATATTATATATATATATTATATATATATATATATATAATATATAGTATATATATATATATATATACCGTATATATATATATATAAGTATTATATATTATATAATATATATATATATGATATATATATATATTATATATATATATACTATAATATAATATAATATAATTATATATATATATATATATATATTTATATTATATATATATATATATATATATATATATATATATATATATATATATATTTCTCTTGCCCTCACAATAATTATGTACACCTCTCATAGTTGCTCTGTATATCAAATTTTACTATTAATTTTATTATATATGGAAAATATTTAACAACCTTTCGTATGGCACTATTTTTGTGAGAGTGAGTCACTGCAATGCTGCCCGCGAAATGTCTGGCATTTCGAGGGAAGGAAGGCAGTTTGGCTTCAAGATACAAGAAGAGAAGTCGCGTTGTGTGTCGGCTTGTTAAAGGCCGGAAATTTGTGTTTGAATATAAAAATTATGATATTAACCTTCACCAATATTATTAATGACTGTGAACTGACCCATTGTGTTAACTGTTAATATTGATACCATTATTTACCACCTGATTAATTAGTCTTAGAAATAAAAATAAAAAGTAATTACCCCTTTTCATTATCACTGTATTAACTCATCAAAGGGTTATTACAAAGAATGGTGACCAACAGAGCGACTCGAATAACTCCCATACCTAACTGATGTGAAGAGTGTCAAACAGTAAATTAATTCAAACAGTGCCTAATTAAGACAGTGGATCGAAAAAAAAAAAAAAAAAATGCCATCAAAAAAAAAAACACACACAAAAAACAACACAAAAAAAAAAAAAAAAAATCCCCAAAAAAAAACAGAGAAAAAAGAAACCCTATCACAATAGGCTTAAAAACTTTCCCCTAAACAAACAAAAAAAAAAAAAAAAAAAAAAAAAAAAAAAAAAAAAAAAAAAAAAAAAAAAAAAAGCCGAGACTAAAAAGAAAGTCGCTCAGAGTCCAAACGAAGAGAAGCAACGTAGCTATTGTGACTCGGTCTCAATCATCAAGACCCCATCACACTCCCCCAGAAGCCCCTCCTATCGAGGGGGTAAATGAAGAAGATGACGCATCACAATACGAAACAGACTCGGAAAATGAAACTCAAGAAGGGTATGAAGCAACAAACCTGGTGAAGAGTCATCCTTCCCCCAATCTCTTAGGGAGAAAAGGAAGAAGGAAGAATCTCCCGCTCAATGCCATTCCCCCCTTCAACGAATTCAATGCCTTAGAGTGGATTCGGCAAACGACAATGATCTTTAACCTTAATGAAATCATCGATCAAAGGGAGAGGGTAAGACTTTTGGCATCAAAATTACCAAGCAAGATTACAAATTCGTTGAAACTTCCCTTAAAGGACGATTGTTATACTAAACTAGTCAAGGTAATAGAAAAACTTTATGCACCATCGCTAAGAACTCAGATAGAAGAAGTCTTTCAATCAGGCATGAGGGAGGGAGAGCTCCCATCCGATTATGCAGTTAGAATAAAAGAAATGCTTGGATTATCCACTTTCGATTCGATAACAGACAACGATGCTAAATTTATTAGAGAACTCTTTCTCTTACGATTGCCTAAGCAATTACAGATCTCCCTCATGACAACAGAGAAAAACCATGATTTTGAGGAATTAATTGAAATAGCCGACGACATTTTCAACAAATTTTTCTCCCAAAACGGTGCTCGCCAATCCCCCGCGGGGGGGGGAAACGAATGGCAATCTGTGAACGCCATACGACCAGCAGAAGAAAAAGTCACCAAGTCACTCAACAGAGAGACGTCAGTACAGGAGAGGGAGATAAGTCGACTGATAATCTCTCATGAAAAGTCGGCCGAAGAACTGAAGTCACTAGCTAAGAGCGTCATAGAGCTCGCGAAGACGCTGTGTCAGAATGCGAAGAATTCTCCCACCCCCAATGATGATCAAAATTCAAGAGGAAGAAATTTCAACCGATCAACTTATAACAACGTTGCAGCTGGGCCTAGTACAGAAGGCCTTTGTAGGTTTCATAGGAAATTTTTGCACCATGCATTTCGATGTGAGGGTCGATATTGTCCAATGTACACCTTGATATCGCAACCCCCGGCAACTCCTCCACCCCCACAACAGAACGTCAACATTTCAAAAAATGGAAGGGCTGGTCCGTGAGGCGACTCCCGGACCAGATGAGGGTGAATATTGGGGGGAACGACGCTTTTGTGAGTAGAGACCTTTATGATTGTTTACCCTGTAACTTTTGTATGAATAAATCAAATCTTGGGCGGGGAAATATTAATTTTAACTATAGTAGAAGACGTTATTATAACGATAATCATAATAACAGTAGAATTTATAGTCGTAATTATAATAATAGAAATTACAGTAACCATAGTATTGACGATTTTTATAATAATAATTGCTATGGTAACGAAAATATTAGTTGTAACAATAATAATTATAATAATAATGCACGTGTCGGTTATAATAATTTCTATAATAATAAATGAGCACGCTAATCTAATGCATAACTAGTAAATAGGTAATTTTAGTAATAATTGTAATTATATTAATCGTGGTTATGATGGAAATGTTAATTATGTCAATAGATTTAAATGGAGTAGAAATATCACTTGTAAGGATGATCAAGGGCAGAGGGGGATTCCTAGTGATTCACCCCCTCCCCCACAGAGGTCGCTTGTCGCTGAGTCAGTAGGAGTAGAGTCATCTTCAATTTTAAATTGTAACTCAACGCATGATGAGGTTAATAACAATAATAGCAATAATAATAATAATGATTGTAGAACTAGGAATGATAGTCGTAGTGATGGCAATAACGGTTTTGTAAATTCTTATAATTGTATTGGAAATAATAACGCTGTGACTTTTGAAAACAATAACTTTGTGAATGAGTCGCTGCCTCCACCGACGGAGTCAACCTATCCCCCTACCCCAGTCACTGGGGAGGAGGCGGGAATGGAGGCGATTCTGACTTGTGAATCTATACTTATTGATAAAAATAATGATAAAAATGAATTTGTAATTAATGAAAGGGGCGAAATTCCCTTTCTGAAAATGAATTGTATTAGTTTTAGAGATGAAGGAGATTCTTTTCCTTCCGATAAGCATGAGGGATCATTAATTTTAAGGAATAATGCATGTGACTTATCTGATAATGCTGTGGTGGAAGTTTCTGGCAACTCAACTAAAATCGTTGCAGCTGTTAAAGAAGTAATTTTTGATAAATTGTATTATATTTCGGACGCAACTAACAATGAGACTTATTTACTAGACTGTGGGAGTTGCCTCGACCTTTTAATTGCTACTGAATTGGATAAGGAGGAGGCCCCGATTGGGAGTGCCAGGGCCGCGAACGGAGGCTGTATCCATATTTATAAAAAAATAATGACTAAAGTTGACTTGGGGTTGGGCAGACCTTATGACTTGCATGCCTACGCTTCAGATATTAAATTCAATGTCTTAGGCATGCCTTTTCTCAAAAAACACGGGTTCATCATTGACTTTAGGTACCATTTTTTACTAGATACCAGCACTAGACGTAGTATTTCTCTTTGTAACGAAGCTTTTGATTTTTCCAAGCATGTTCGGAACTCTATCCTCCCGCTAGCCGCTGTCTCTTTAAATATACCGCTTTGCGAATATGAATTAGTTAATGATTTAATTAGAAAGTACCAAGTTTTGTTCGTAAATCCTTATAAAGCACCTAATTTAGCTTTCGAGGTTGAAAAATATAAAAGAGATGGCGCTTTTATTTGTTCATACTTACGCGGAAAAAAGGGGGCGGGGCTTATTTTGACAGCTGTGAGAACAACTTCGTCGCTTCAGTCACGACTTAATAGTTAATGAACTATGGGTAGGGTGGGGGGGGAGGAAGATTGTTGTATTGGGGGGGGGGGGGGGAGGTTGGCCGGGGAGTGGGAGGAGGGGGGGGAAGGAGAAAGAAGAATGTCCTTTGAAGGAGGAAATTTTATGCGAGTTAGCGGCAAACTACCCATACCATGTGACTGTTAATGGATCGCCGATACAATTGAGGAGTAGAACCATAGCTCCACATCTTTTTGAGAAAGCAAGGGAGGAAATCAATAAATTATTGGACGCAGGGGTCATTTCGCGGGGGAGAAGCAATTGGGGTTTTCCAACTAGCTTTTTGCCAAAGTCGGACGGAAGGGTTCGTTTGGTCGTTGATCTGAGGTTATTAAACCAAAGATCAACCTCTGACAATTTTACCCTACCCAAGATTAAGGATATTATTTTGCAATTGCAACATTGCAAGTTATTAACAAGGCTAGACGTTCGGCAAGCTTACTATAACGTGCCAGTCAGCGAGGAAACGAAGAAATATTTCACTATTACTTGTCCATTTGGTAATTACAGTTTTAACTATTTAATACAAGGACATAAGTGTTCTTCTAGTGCCTTCCAGCGCTTTATGTCAATCTTGTTTGGAGATTTAAGGAACGTTTTTGTTTATTTAGATGACATCTTAATTGCCAGTTCGACTCTTGAAGAGCATGTTGCAATGTTGGAGAAAGTTTTGGAGAGATTAAAATATATGAAAATTTATCTGAACCCAGAAAAATGTGTACTTGCAGTCGAAGAAACGGACTTTCTAGGTTTCAATGTTAGCGAGAAGGGGGTTAAGCCTAGTAAGGAGAAAATCGATGCAGTGGTGAATGTTGCAAGGCCAACAACCATCAAACAACTTAGGGCTTTCCTCGGTCCTATAAATTTCTGCCGAAAGTCAATTATAAGTAAGGCGGCGGCTCAATTGGTTGCACCGCCTAACGAAAATGTTGAAAGGAAAACCCGCCTCCAATAAAAGGATTTCCTGGGGAGTGGAAGCAGACCGGGCATTTCAAGAGAAGCTAAAGCAGCGATGGTGAGTGCCACCCTGTTGTCGTTCCCTGATGAAGGAACTGAGTTACTAGTATACACGAAGGTAAGCGAACTCACTATAGCTAGTGCACTGATGGGCGAAGAAGATAATCAAACAAAGATTTTCGCGCTTTATAGTACCATACTCACCGAGGCAGAAGTGGCCCTACCTCAGCTGGTTAAGGAGCTCTTATGCGTCAAAAACAGTTTACAAAAATATGCTTACTTAATTGCCAATAAGAGAATCACTGTCTGTACTAGCAACAGTGGGTTAATCACAGCTTATATGAAAAAGAGTGCCGAAAAAATTCATAATATTCGAGAGGTAAATTTATTGAATGCCATTTCAAATTTTGACGTTGAGTTTAAATTGGTCTCTAAGGCTAAAAATAAATTGGCGATAATTTTAACAGAATTGGCTAACGAAAGAGATAAAATCATAGAGGCTGGGGAGTTGCAATTGCAACTGGCTTGTATAGAAAATGGGGAGTGGGCGTGGCCAAAAGAAATACCCATAGAAACGGAGTTACAACTGGAGGAGGAGTTTAGTGGATGGAATTCTCTGAATTCCGTAGTGGAAGGGTTGAGCCCTTTAAATCGCACGTTAAAAGAAAAAGACTTATTATTATTAATAAATAATAATAATAAAAATAAATGATAATAATAATAATAATAC
>JABUQX010075526.1:42500-45000 GCA_015478945.1 Trachelipus rathkii
ATCAATAGTATTAATATAATAACAACTAAAAATCTGATGATAAACAAAGATAATAATAAATAATAATATAATATAATAAAAATAATAATAATGATAATAATAATAAAAGCTTGTTCAGAAAACTAATAAATAATAATAATAATAATAATAATATAAAAATAATAATGATAATAATAATAATAATAATAATAATAATAATAATAATAATAATAATAATAATAATAATAATAATAATAATAATAATAATAATAATAATAATAATAATAATAATAATAATAATAATAATAATAATAATTTGTTTTTTTAATCATAAAATTTTGTTTCCGAATTTTATAATTCAATTAGTATTTGGAATAATTTTTACAAGCAATTCTTTATTTAATCAATTTTAATAAATTTTAATAAATTTATTAAATGCTTTTAAAGCAATTTACCAAATTTATTCTCTATTGTGTTTTTAATATAAAAATTTTAAAGTAATTTATTAAATTTATTTTCTATTATATTTTAAATAAATTTTCGATAATAAATTAAATATTAATTTTAATAAATCTTTATATCCATTTAATTTTAATTTCGAAATTTATTAATTATTTTATTTATTACAAATGTTATTTAAAAATTTCCCAATTTGAAATTAATATATTTTAATTTTGTAATTACAATTATATATAAATATAATTTTAATTATTGAGAAATAATAAGAAAAGAAAATTAATTATTTAATTACCGATATTAATTATAGTTGTTTATGTTTTAATAATTAAAATGATAATATATTTTAATCTTCACACATTTAAAAATTTTATTGAATGAAATTGCTAATATTTAACAAATTAATGGTAATAATAATAATAATAATAATAATAATAATAATAATAATAATAATAATAATAATAATAATAATAATAATAATAATAATAATAATAATAATAATAATAATAATAATAATAATAATAATAATAATAATAATAATTTATACAGATCCTCGCCCATAAATAGATATATATATAATATAAATATTTATGTTCAAAAATGTGTATAAATAAATAAAATATATTAACAAAAATATATAGACTAATTGATTTGATAGGTGATCTTGAAAGAAATACTTTCAGGAGGCTTGAAAAAGCATCAAAATCACAACACAATATAATAATATAATAATATAATAATAATAATAATATATAATATATAATAGATAATAACAATACATCATGTATAATAATATTAATTCCTAATAATAATAATAATAATAATAATAATAATAAGAATAATAATAAAATAATAATAATAATAATAATAATAATAATAAATAAATAAAATTTTATGTAAAATTATTTACACCATCAAAAGGATTACAAAACAGCATTAAAAAAATAGATTTAAATCTCTTATTTTTAAATCAATAAATATATAATTTATAATAATTTATAATAATTATTATAATTAATTATTATTAATAAATAATCGATTTCTCAAAGATTAATGATATACTTTTCGAAAAAGATTAAAAATAATTACACGAAATTATTTCATGAAATAATCATCAGAAAAAAAAAATTCAATTGTTTTTATCTTTTAAAAGAAAATGCAAATCCTATTCCGTGACTAGAATAATATTTCAAATATTGAAATTCGATTTCACAAGAAAAAGGGTTAAAAAAAAAAAAAAAAAAAAAAAAAAAAAAAAAAAAAAAAAAAAAAAAAAAAAAAAAAAAAAAAAAAAAAAAAAAAAAAAAAAAAAAACATTCATATAAACTATTAATGATTCAAAAAAATCTTCAATTTTACTCCCCAAATATCCAGATCAACCTAATGAGACGCATGCAACAAATGCAAATTTCAAGATTAAATACGTCAACTTCCCTCACGCGACTTGAAGATTATAAAACTCGGCATAACTGATCGGGAAAATATTTCCTTTCGACTTCTTTGATTTTAGCAAATGCAATTCGGAATGAACAAATCCATGATAGGGTTTGAATTGTATTTTAGACATTCAAACATGATTAAAGGCTTGGAGTAACGAGTAACATGTTCAATAGATTAATAAATCAGATTTTGAAGGATTTGGTATAACGTCGGAACATTTCAATAGTTCAATAAATTAGGTCTTTTATTATTGAGTAATGTGTAACATGTTCAATATTTTAATGAAATAATTAATTTTAATGCGTATAGTAATGAGTAACATGTTCAATAGTTCTGTTAATAAGATTATTACGTATTTGGGTAACTAGCCATATGTTCAATAGTTCAATAAATCAATTTACACCTTAAAGCTTGAACTAAAGAGTAACAAATTTCAATTATTTAAAAAACCAACAAACTCATTAAGGCTTGGAGTAACGAGAAAAAAGTTCAATAATTCAATAAATCAAGTATTTAATAATTGAGGTAACGAGTAACATGTTCAAAGGGTCAATGAACCAAATTTTTAAGACGTTGAGTAACGCGTAACGCATTCAACAGTTCATTGAATCTGGTCTTCAACGCT
>JABUQX010075526.1:75000-93075 GCA_015478945.1 Trachelipus rathkii
AGGTTCTTTCTCACTCTCTCTCTCTCTCTCTCTCTCTCTCTATATATTATATATATATATATATATATATACATATATATACGTATATATATGTATATAGAGTTATAAAGGTCAATATATAGTATATATATATATATATATATATATATATATATATACATATATGGTGCTGTTGCTATTGCTGGCTGCTGTTATTAGTTATGTATACTCTCTATATATATATATATATATATATATATATATATATATATATATATATATATATATATATGGTAAATAATATATATATATATATATATATATATACATACACACCTACAAATGGGGATAGTATAAATATAATATATATAGAGTTGTTATATAATATATATATATATATGGATATGTATATATATATATATATATATATATATATATATATTATATGTATATATAGTTATTATATATATATATATATATAGATAGATTATAGATGGTGTGTATATATATGTTATATATATATATATATATATATATATATGCCATATATATATATATATATATATATATATATATAAAGTATATATATAGTTATATATATTATCATCCTCCAACCCAATATTAATATAAAGTGAAATATATATATATATATATATATATAGTAGTATAGTTACATAAACTGATATATATGGTGCATATATAAGATATAATATATATATATATATGTTATATATATATATATATATATATATATATATATATATATATATATATAGGCAAAGATATATATATATATTGGTATATATAAGTATATATATATATATATGTTATATTTTCCATCACCCCTAATCTGGGGATAATAGGAGGATGATAATATATATATATATATATATATATATATATATATATATATATATATATATATATATATATATATATGCCATTGTGGTTTTTAAGTTTTGGTAGTGTAAAAAAAAATTGGGGGGGCGCTGAAAAATAATTGATTTTCGAAATAGGTTTGAGAGTCTATGGTATAGAGTATCACAATAGAATTTTTTGAGAAAATTAAATTATATTTTTAAGCACAAAGTCAGTGAAAGGAAAGTTAAATAGCTTATGCATTGCTCTTTAGGTAACCATTCTCTAATTTTTAAAATCAAATGATCTTAAATTATGATGAAGAAACAGGAGCTGATCAGCTAGTGTTGGAGAAAGACGATTCCTTTTACTTGTATAAATATTTCCTGCTTGGCTAAACATAGACAATTTCCTAGCTTATTCAGGTAAGATGAAATCAGGATAAATAGCTTTTCTTTCTTTCCATCATAGCAGTAGATCAGCATCTGATTTTCGTTCCATAAGTGGTGCTGCAAAATATATATCCACAGTAGTTTGAATAGTATTTTCTAATTCATGTTGTTTTCTCTCACTGCTGCTTCTACATTTGCATTTTAACTTTTTTCTCTTGAACCCACTTTGGTTTGATTGTATCTGAATATTCTTCACTTTCATCTATTTTTCTTGTACCATGTCATTAAAGACACTTCCAGAAAATTGAATGTATTTCCTTATCAATATCTGCCGTTTTATTTTAAGTACCTGTATGAGACTGATCAGTTTGATCATCATTTTGTTCAGCAGAATCTGAACTTAATGTAATATTTTCTATAGAAGTTTTACTTCTTCTTTGAGCATAAATTTTATTTTATTCTGATCAATAATATCAAAAGGATCTAATTTCATTTTTATTGTGGATTTAGAACTGTTGCATGTGCATCTCTTTAATGGTACCAAACGTTCAGTAACAGAATTCAAAAGTTCATCTTTCATAGTTTTTCACACCGCTATCCTTCCAAGTATTTGCTAAATATTTTTGCAATGCATTAACTGCAGGTATTACAAAAGATGAATCTATCATCACTAGCTCTTTTAGTTAATTCTTCAAATGGTAGTAGCAATCTAAGTATATTCTCCTTAGCCTCCAGTGATTTGCATTTAAGATATCTAGGTTGTTTTTCGAATTTGAAGAATGTATATTGACTGCAATTTTTTAGCCTATATCCTTTTGCAGCATATAATATGGTGAATTCCATCTTGTTTCCACATAAGCTTTGGGTATTGCAAATATTAGATTTTTGAATTTCCGTTAATTTAGTTGTAGCAACAGATCTGCTCAAAATGACCCACAATTTCTCCTACATAAGTACTAAGCACTGATTTTTGAGAAAACAGGCACTGTACATACATGAATAAATAAAACATGTCTCATTTATAACACCTGTCGTTCTCATACCTTTTGGTAATGTTTGGTGCGTTATCTAGGACAACATGAATATTTTTTTTTTTTAACCCAGCCTAAGTATTCCTCACTTTTTAGACATATATTTTCTACTGAATGAGAAACACTAAAACTACTGTTTTACTGATTTGTAATGTTCCACTCTCCTTTTGAAAATCTTTATCAATCCAATGCCCCGATACTTATAAAGCTTCATTGTTATATGAGTAAGTCCAAATATCTGATGTTAATGATATTGCTTGAATCTCTTTGCAGCTGAAGTGTTATTTTTTTCTTTACCCTTTTATATGAATATTATATGTATCACGATTTATTATTAATCTCTTAAATCCAATGTCTTCAACAAAAGAAAATGGCAGATTGTCCACAGCAATCAATTCCACAATTTTGATGAAATGAATTTCTGTGCTTTTCTATCATTAATTTCCAAATCTTTGTTTTATCAGTCAGTTATTTCAAACAGTATAGGCTGAAGAAATCTTTTTTTGATATGGAGGGACATGGATCATCATCTGCCGTGTCTGTGATATCATGTTTTTTTCGGCCCTCTTGAAGATTCAGACATTTCTTTTATCTTCAAATATATGGTTTTATGTTTTTCTTCAAGATAGGTTTTGTGCTATAATATTTTTGAACCTTTCTTTGCTCCTGATAGTAATGTATTCCCAGTAGCACAAGTAGCTCACACCTCACGGGTTTAGCCCCTCTTCTTATCTAGGTAGTTACTACTTAGGATCCAGACGAGGAAGGTGCATGATAATTTCTGCATGTTTAAACAACCCTTCATATATATATAGTATATATATATATATATAGCAGAGGTGGGCACCCCGCTCATCTTATATATGTTACAGGGTAGGCAGGCATATATATATATAGTTGTTATATATATATTATTAGCTAAGTATAAATGGTTTCATTCTTCTCCGGCCTCCGGCCGGAATTAAAATTTTCATTCTCCGGCCTCTGGCTCTCCGCCTCCGGCCAAACTGGTAGCATATATAGTGAGGTATATATATATATATATATATATATATATATATATATATATATCAGAGTATATATATATAAAAATATATATATATAATTTAGAATAGTGAAAATACATCTTAAGACAGGTCAAGAATAATAATAATAATAATGATCTCAAACGAATTCATCCATCTACAAATAAAAAGAAAAAGAAGATGAAAATGAAAAAGTAAAAAGGATAATAAAATAATAATAAAAAGGATATTCGACTTATAGATATTTAAAAATAAAAATAAAAAAGGATATGCGACTTATAAATATTTTAAAAAAAAATAATAATAAAAAGGATAGCGACTTATAAACATTAAAAAAAAAAAAAAAAAAAAAACTCAAATCTTAATAAAAGACGTTTGCAAATTTATCAATTTTTTGCATCTTCGTAAGAAGGTTTATTGTCATAACATTCCGAATCCACAATTGAGTGAAATAAGCTGCCCAAAGCTATGAAAATAAGAGAGGAATTACGAGGGATGACTTGTGCTATCTTTATTCAATCGCTTTTTTCACTCTTCATCTCATTGGGATCCTCAATACTGATTTCTTTGTAATTATATCTTTCTTTCTCTCTCTCTCTCTCTCTCTTCTCTCTCTCTCTCCTCTCTCCTTCCTCCTCCTTCCTCCTCCTCCTCCTCCTCCTCCTCCCTCCTCCTCCTTACTCCCTCCACCTCCTACCTCACTCCTCCCCTTCCTGGACTTGGACCTCCTCCTCCTCCTCCTCCTCCAGTCCTCTCTCCTCCTCCTCCTCTCCTCCTCCTCCTCCTCCTCCTCTTCTTCTTCTTCTTCTTCTTCTTCTTCTTCTTCTTCTTCTTCTTCTTCTTCTTCTTCTTCTTCTTCTTCTTCTTCTTCTTCTTCTTCTTCTTCTTCTGATTCCTCGATTTATTCCATCATAATAAAAACATCAGATCATAAACAACGTCTCCTTTCTCTTATTTTCATCCTCACCCTCATCTATAATTTTACCTTCTACCTAATTTATTATATTCTTCTGATAGTCCTTCCTCTCTTCTTCTTCCTCTCTTCTTCCTCCTCCATTTTTAAAATGCATATGAGGAAATAGAACAGCTGACAGACCAATATTGGAAGCCCGTCATTGGTGATCTGAGTAGACTGTAATTTTGCAATCATTTCTGATGCTTTTAAATTAATGGGAACTTCAAAAAGGGCAGTTAGCAAATTAAGAGGAAGTTGAACAGACTCTAAAAGGGTAATGTGGCAACTTGGCAAAAGAACTTTTAAAAATAAGTTACTTTTTAACAAAGATACATAAATAACTTAATAGTTTTGGTTCTTTGAAATGAAGTATTACTACAATAAAATACCATTCTCATTGTCAGTAATAATAGACATTAATAATTTATAGCTATACTCATATTACTACAAATGCTGAATAAAAGGAAATCTATTTTCGTGCCCAAAATCGATACTGCAATTACTATTATCAGTAACAGTACCGAATACAAAGGCCAATTACACCTATTGATTAAAAATATATTTTTCAATAAATAAAAAAAAGGAAATAAAAGAAAAACAACAAAAAAGCAAGGTTGTAATATAATATTCCAACCGCAGGTCTGGAACTCTTATCATTTTGGAGCGATTATTTGAAATAAATAATTCCTTGTGAGTGTTCAAATAATCAATGGGAAGAAAAAAAATAATTAATATGATTAAAAAATAGTTTATTAAGTTTTATGTGAATTATCGAGAGTATTCGTTGAGTTTTATTACAAATTATTGAAACTTAAACTTCGATTTTCTTCATGTGTTAAAAGCTCACAAACATGAAAATTGACCTTTTATCCAGAAAGATTCTTTCGAAGAATCGATCCATGACCTTCATAAGACCAACTGTAAAAATAACACGCCTTTATTTTGTCAATGTGTTTGTTAATTAACGGATAAAATAACTTAAACTTCGATTTTTTATGTGTTAAAAGCTCACAAACATGAAAATTGATCTTTTATCCAGAAAGATTCTTTCGAAGAATCGATTTATGACTTTCATAAGACCAACTTTAAAAATAACACGTATTTATTTTGTTAACGTGTTAATTAACGGGTGAAACAACTTCCACTTTCGGCGTATATCATACTTAACTTTGTAATGTGGTATGCGTGTATGTGTGTAAGTGTGCGTGTGTAGGTGTGTGTGTATGTGTGCACGGTATGCGCTTAAAACGGAAAAACACTTAAATACTGTGTGTTATTTTATGAGTTAATAACACATTGGTGATGATTGAACAAATAAACCCTCTAAAAACCCTTTTAGAGTGTAAGGACCGAACTAGAGACTTTCGCTTCACAAGTCGAACTGTTTACCGAATACGCTACTCATATATAATGGAATATCAACAGTTAGCAAAACTTAACTGGAAGACTTTAGAAAAAATTTAAGAAGTGGTTTGTTTCTGTGGACCAGAGCAAATAAAGATAAAAAATTCGACTTTTCAGATTCAACAGTTTTTCAATTACTTTAAATTCTTTTTCATCATATTTTAAAAACCTCAGTACTTTGCTCCACCTATTATTACTAAAGTGCCCACCCGGATAACTGAAGGAGAATATTTAACTTTCATGAATCAAACCTAGAACTCTGATAATTAAATTTCACTTCTATTATATTATGACAAAAAGAATTAAAAATGAATTAAGAGATAGAAATTTATATCAGAAATGATAACTTAAAAGAGGGATGACTAATAGAAATTTGCCAATAACTTACCATAATAAGTTGAAAAAAAAATACTCTTTACATACAACTCTTCTCATATTAATATTCCTAGTTATTATCTGGCCCCTTTTAATATGTTGATGAAATTGTCAAAAACAAACTTTATATAAGGATTGGTTTAGAAAGGAAAATGGTTATATGAACAATTATAATAAGTGTGAAGTTTAATGATGAAATATATGAGAAGACAGCAACAATCAGATTTTACTCGATGAAGTTGTTAACAACTGAGTTGAAAGGTCATGAAGAAACAGCATTAGAATACAAGGAAAAAGGTATGGATGCAGTAACAAAGGTTGCAGACTTCTGTTTATATGAACTGTTTTTACTTTATGACATTACATTTAGTAAATTTATAACTGGCTAAAAAATATGCTAACTGCAATGAAAAATAAAAATATATAAAAGAAATTTTATGTTAGACACTTAAAGAAATACTCTATGCTATAAGAATGTAAACATAGAAAAGGTCACTTATGCAAAGGTTGTTCCAGTCAACACTCTTAAAAAGCGCAGAAAAGGGAATTAACGTTTTACTGTGGGTTAACCAATTGATCAAATGGAGAGAAGAAACTTTGTGATTTTGTGAAAACAAGTGGCAGAATTTTAGCCACTTATAATAGAGAGGTTCTTGGAATAAATGGTTAAGATTCTTAGATAGGGAAGCTAAAGGTTTATGACTTATCTGCGCTTTCTTGTCGAAAAAATTGGATGACACGAGACTCAATCCCCTTATAAATGTTATATTAAAGGCTTAGACCCCCAGTTAAATTCGGAATTTAATGGAGGTCCCAAATATACATTTGGAGAGACATCATATAAATTGCTCCTTTGCTTATAAATCTTTTCCCAAAATATAACTTCCATGTAAGATAAAGACATAAGAATTAGAAGAGCATATTCCATCTGACTTTGCAAAGTAGCGATATTTTTTACCTTTTTTGCTACACGTTTTTTTGGGGAAAAAAAGTCTTTCATGCCAAAAGCAGCATTAGAATACAAATTAAATAGGAAAATACAGCGTAAATTTTTTCTTTTTTCTTCTCTAAGACTCTGTAATCTTCTTTTGTAAACTGTTTTTCACATACATAAAAATTCATAAACACAAGTCTCTTGTTGCTTTTGTAAACACTTTATAATTGTTATGTTTGGAACCTATCGTAATAAATGGGGATTTGGTTCTATGGGGAAACAATTAGATAAAATGAATGGCAACTCCATAACATTAACTAACCCGCAAAGATTAGACGATAAAGATTGCCCAAGAAGAATTCCCAAATTTGCCCAGCTGATCAAATGTTGGTTCCATGCCTATTCTAATATGAGAAAATTGGAATATATGGGAAGCTATATTGAAAAGATAGTCATTAGGTCTCTACTTAACGGAAGGAAGTACAAAGTATATCAAAGAATTTAACGATATAGGGAGGGTTGGGAAAGAAAGAATATCCAGAGACTTTGTAAAATACCTGTGTCACATTAAGTTTAAAAAAACACCACCACGACCTGTGTAGTGGGAAATAAAATGGCTTATATAATATTGCATTGGACATTGATTCCAGTTAGATGTGAGAGAAGTTTCCAATCATGTTAGGAAATAACTTTCCTTATCTCTATATGTTATGATTACAGTTCATCTCCTCCATCAATCTCTTATATAATTCTTCTTATTACAATCAGGCAATCTTAGTGTTTAAAAACAGTAAATTAACTAGTTTCAATGAGAAATTAATGGAGGATAAGTTAGAATTATGTGATATACATCAATAACTGAATTCGCACTATCCCCATACAATATTTCGGCAATACTGATGAGTTCATAAACCAGCAGTCAATATTTTATTATTATTAACATTCGCGGATTGCGGATGTCGAAAGTTTTATTTTTCAAGCATTTAAAAAATTGATTTAAGTACTGAACAGTGCCGAGTCACATTTATAGTAATCCGTCTATGTGTAAATACAGGTAGTTTATGACTTTCTTGACCGATGATTCATTATTGTATAGAATAAGCGATACACGACGACGAGAATTATGGGTAGATATATAAAGGCCACAAATGTTGAGCTTGGTCTAGTACCAATTCCATAGCTAAGAGACCCACTGACAAGTTATTTTAATCATGTGGCAATAGTGACCACCTAATATCTCTTCCCATTTTTGGTCAAATTCTGTGTAAGAAATTTCGTTCCATATACCAAAAATAATAATAGATTATTATATACTAAAATCCTAGCTAATGTTTAGTAGATCCCGTGGAAGAAGGTTTCATGAACAACGTGTTAAAATAATTATTACTGAGATAAATAATACATAAGGTGTCTCCATAGTTATACTAGTTATCCATATTTAGAACAAGAATCTAGGCAACTAAAATAAGAGTGATTGCAAGTCTTTTTGACACATAATATTGAGAAGAGATATCCGCGTTAAGACATGATATAATTTGTTATTAAGTGTGAGAGGATAAGCTATTATATGTGATATAGAAAGAACTCGAAGAACTAATAGGGAAATATCGGATGGACTTAGAGTGACCTAGAAAGTGAAAAATTATTCCTCTCTCCGAGTTTCTACTTGTGTGGTAAGGCACTCGTGGTGTATTAAAATGGAAGGGGGGATGCAATAGTGTATAAAAAAAGACCAAAATAAATAAGAACACGGAGGGATGGCAAACGAAATTATAAAATTATATTTATTTAACCAAAACGAATACCAAAATAAATGAAATGAAATAGGTTAGATTTTAATAAGGTAATAAAAGATTACATTTATTGACGCAGGGCAAGTATAGAGAGTTGGAAGAATGAAATCAATATAAAAGCAAATATAAAAATTGATGCCTTCCCATGTGTGCGGAATGAGGAATTTTCAATTCTTTACATTAATTTCCTTGCAAGATCAAAGAAAGAAAAAGGGAAGTTATACCAACAATGAAAAGAAATGATTACTATAAGCTGACTAACAAGAATAATAAAGAAGTCATAAAAATAAAGATAAGAAATAGAGCTGGTGTCGAAAAAAGTACAAGATATAAACATTGTTATAATGTTATAATAAAAGACAAGAAAGACCCAACATGGATAGATTTACAGGATTATAAAGATTTTGAAAAAATAGGGCAAATGGATATAGAAGATTTTGATGAAAATAATGAGGAGAATGAAGGAGAAGAGGAGACAGAAGATGAAGAAGCTGTAACATTTCTCTTATATGGATGAAAGTCATAATATAGATGAAAGGATGAGGACTGCAATAGAATGGAAAGTATGAATGTGCTAAAAGCAAAAAAAGAAGAGATAGAAAGTTGGAGAGCGAATAAGGTATTTGAAGAAGTAGAGGACATGAAACAAAAACTAATAACTACAAGATGGATTATAAGCGATAAAATAAAAAGTGGAATGACATAAAAAGGCTCGACTAGTAGCTAGAGGTTATGAAGAAAACATGAATTAAAGATTAGAAGCACCCACTTGTAGTGCTGACACTAAAATTTATAATCACAATAGCTCAGCAAGAAAACGAAGTGCACAGCAATTGATATTAAAACTGCCTATTTACAAGGCAAGAAAATAATGAGAGAGGTATATCTGAAACCTCCTATAGAGGCTAATACTAATAAAGTATGGAAACTACAGAAGACTGTATATGGACTTAAAGACGCCGCAGTAGAATGGTATCAAACATTGAAGAATGCCTGTATAGAAGCAGGACTTTGTCAAAGTTTATTTTATGACCATAACAAAATTCAAGATAGGACAATATGAAGACAATAATTGAAAAGGAATCATGGTCATTCATGTAGATGATATATTATATGCAGGAAGTGAATTGTTTGAAGAGAAAATAATAAATGACCTCATAACAAAATTCAAGATTGGACAATATGAAAAGGATAAGTTCAAATATTTAGGAGTAAACATAGAGCAAACAAATGATAATGTGAAAATAGATCAAATATAATATATCAGGAGGATAGTAATTCCACAAGTGGAAAATGACAAAAATGGAGAAAAAACCTTAAATGAAAGAGAATTGAAGCAATATAGATCCTTGATTGATCGTCTCAATTGGGTATCACAGCACACAAGACCGGATATTTCTTTTGCTGTAAGCAGATACAGTAGTATAACCCATAAGACAACTAAAAGGGACTTAAATGAACTGATAAAGCCGCATATAAGAATATATAAAGGGTAAATAATATAAAGTTGATATTTGAAAAGAAGTGTTAATGCCCAAGAGTAAAGGTGTGGAAATGGTATATTAAATGTTGGGACACAATAGTGGCTGATGGTGTATAGTCTTACGAGCACCGGTCGATGCAGACTTGCAGCCTTGAGGGCAGTATGATGTTAGGATCCACGGACAATACTGACAAATTAGGGATTATTAATATAATTAATTAGGACAAAGTAACCCAGTGAGAAAGAATATGCTAGCCTGTATTGAACTATTAACATGGAAAATCTAAGGAAATGTAAAAAAAGTCCGTCTGGGAGATCAAGCTATCCGCACCTTGCAGAAGCAATAGGAACAACTATAAGCAGAAGGTATATACGATGAATCTGTGGAAAGAAGTAATTAAAAAGAAAGGACTCATAATAGCAGTCAAGATACTAGATATATTATACTTTACTGTAAGGAAGAATAAATATGGCAAACAATCCAATTAAAAGCAGAAGTCCTTACGAATGTTGATAAATGGCGATTCCATGAGAGTCATAAGTAGAAATTTTGATTAAGGAACCAAAGTGCGAACGGGATACCATCATCAAAATTCAATAGTGGCTTCTAGGTTTGCAAAGAGCAACTAAGCTTCGATCAATTATAATGACCAAAGTAACTAAAGTCGGATAAAAAATTAATTGTCCCACAGTCCCTGAACTCAGATGTAACAATATAATGATAAATTGACGGAAGAATAGAATGCATTAGTAATGTTTATTTACTAGTCTCAAGTAATGTATGTCTTTTTCCATTCCTTGCAGAAGTAGTGCCAAATTTTATTTAAAGTTTAAATTATTGTATAGATTTTAAGGCATTACCTATAGGTCATATATTTAAGTAATAAGAAAGAATAAATTAAGAGATCAAGGAATTAAGATCACAATTCTGAATGAGACAAAAGTAAAGTAAACAAAATAGAAAGAAGAAATTGGACAATAATAAGAATAATAAACGAATGATGAGAATATTATTTACAAATGTATAGTCCGTTGATGAATATTGAAGGCACCTACCAGTGACTACAAGAATCTATCTATAATAAAAGAAATACTATCCATTCAATAAATTAGCGAGATTAATTTGGAGCTCACCTGCGCTTAAGTAGTACATGAATTATCTCCTTCAATATTACTACTGTGAGTATCGAATATATAACAATAATTTACATATATATATATATATATATATTATATATATATTATATATATACTATATTATATTATATATATATAATTTCTTCTATATATAAAAATAAACGTTCTTATTTACTCTTTGATCTTTATACTTTACTTAATTCCATAGACTAATACTATTCATATCTATTATATTACTCACTTATCATATGTGCATACCGTAATCTATCTTTATATATATATTTATCTATTAATTTTATTATCATTTATTTTTTACTATTTATATAATTCTTTGGACTTTACAAGATTATATAATTAGTTTTAGAATTTCCTTTCTCTATATATTTGTGTGACGACTGAAGATATTTTTTCTATATTTATGTTACTATTGTTATATATGTATTATCAAGAAGTACTATTTATTAATAATTTTTATTATGATTTTATGTTGTATGTAGGTGTCTATATATGTTATCGTTTTAATTTCTTTTATTATTATTCTACTCATACTGTTTCTAATATCAACCACTCTTGCTACTAACATCCAAAATTCTCAATGGCCGATTTAAGTAAAGTATAAGACTAATAACTTTTATGACTTTCTATATTGGTTCTCTTTGGGTTCTAGGAATTATTTGATATTACAGTATTGCTTTAAAGTTAACTAGAAACATTTGTTACAATGAGATTAGTCCTTCCATTAATGTTAATATTGAGAGGAAGAATTCTTTTAAAACAGTTTATCTTTTCTCCCAATTAATATTTTTTCTAACCATATTAACAAATAACAGTACACACTCTTTTCAATATTATATCTATGTCTTATTCATTAATTTCAAATTTGACTACGATTTAAAAAACATTGTGTCTCTTTACTTCAGATATGTGAAGAATAAGAAGAGTTTCACCCATATCTCCTTTTCATTTATATATATAAATTATATCTAAATTTGGCCTGTTTTACTATTATTATGTTCTATATGTAACTGATTCTATTGCCTTTTATGGTATATATTATCTTTATCCAGTATATATTATAATACTTATGTTTTCACTTACTCCACGTGATACTATATATATAATATACTAACCCTATAGCCATATCATAATAGACCGAGTACGTTTGCCAAATACTTACTTTCACTGTAACATATATGTACTGCGCATTGACGAAGACCTCTAAGGCTCACCCTTACCTCCAGTTGCACCTCCGTTCGAGTCTATCGTGTGTAAATTACTATCTATATATAAAAAATATATATATACTAATATTATATAGCTATAAATATAATAGTATACTATATAATATATATATATATATAAATATATTAGCTATATATATATATATAATATTATATATTAAACCTATATAAGTATATACTAACTATATATATAAATTTACAGTGGCTAAGGCCAGAAGTCTTGCCAAATTCTCTATCGACTTTTTTGAAATATATCTGTAATAAATACAGTGTTCAAATTAAGTTTGGAACATGCTCGCGATACGTCTAGCACTATGATAGTTGTGCAAATGGAGCAAGTGTTCGTTGGCGAAAAATGGATTAACTTGGAGAATATGATGTTTATCCAGACTTTATATGGCATTGATACAGTACACCCATAATGATTGAAGCCTTAGCAGTTAAGGGTCTGCTCCAGATGAGTTCGGCAAGATGAGACGAAAGAAGTCACAATACGATTCGATAGATCGACTCGATTGTTGTATTGTGTTTGTGTTCGATATTCATTATGATGCAGACCGGGATAGATTTGTCCAAAACGTTCTCTTTTATCTCTTTTGAGAAGAGATATTCGTATTGAATTCTTCCTTAAAGATAGATTAAGATGAAGAGGATGATCTTTAGATTAGGACTGATGCCAATTTTTCCATTTATGGCTAAGCAAATGGATTCGATTTTCTTTTCTTGTTACTGATGAATGATATCTTAGATTTAATTTCCCATTACAAGAAAGAGAGATTGAGAGATTGGATGCGGGATGAGACTGTCATTTGCCCAAATCATTCATCGAGTCGAAGGATACTTTCACCTCAAAGAAGGGATCCATATTTTAGTTGGTACCACCTTTCGATTCCCCCTTGTATTAAATTCTTCCTATCAATTATAAGTCAAACAATGTTAAACTTAAAGAATTAAATATGATTATATTAAATAACAATATATGTAGTAGAGCTCGTAGGTTTGCATACATTTTGACAGTGGTAGAAGATTGTGAGAGAGTTTTAGTGTTTAGTTCCAAGTAAGAGATTTCATTCATTTCTAATTTTAGGGAGTTCAAATCAGTGATCTACCCTAAAAACAAGAACATGCCACGTACTATATTTCCAATATGCCCCTCAAATAGATGAGCATATTATGTGTTGAAACTCCAAGTTATCACTATATAAGTATATCTCATTACTCTGTATCTTTAGTATATAACAATGTTGATGAGCTAGTGCGCTCCGGCCCCTTACTACAGCATTAGTTTAGTCTAAACTGTGTACGCTTGTCTCTCCAGTTATAGTGAGCAAGATTATTATTGCCCCTAGGATATTGTTCATACCTTTCAGTGGGAGAGCTGTGCATAACCTTCCCACAATTTCCTAGTAATAACTTATTGGTTATAATCAAGTACTTAGTAGTAATGTGATTAGCTTTTTGAGCAATCATATCAAGTTTTTCGAGAAAAAAAAAATATCCAAGAACATTAATAACGAAGAAAGCGATAGGTTAGGAGTGTATTTTTAGTTTACTAAAGGAAGTTAGTAATACTATAGTTGTTTTAAAGATGTCAAGTAGATAGATGAAGAAGCCCACTCGTAGAATTATTACAAGAACATTAAAAACACTCTCAAAATCCAAGTTTCTCTCAGGAATATTCGTGCACAGTTACGGTGAGTCATTTCGCTACGATGATAGATCATCGAACGCAAGTTTAGTTGCTCTCTCTCAATTAAAATTTATTTGTGTTCATGGGATCTTCCAAAGTTTAAGACGAGAAAATGCGTTTGTTAAAGAGGTAACGACTTTTTCTTTTCCTTTATTTAATATTTTCATGTGCTTTACATTTTTCATAGTTAGCCCTCGCTACATACATTTAGTAGAAGTGTTAGTCTCATATGAGTATAGGACAACTCATGCATCTTGGTTTACTTTATCAATTGCTCTTAGAGTTTTATAAGCTCAGCATGGAGCTTAGAAGTTTCTTTAGTGGTGTTCTAACAAATTACCAAATTGATACCAGGTACCCATGAAAATTGAGAACCAATTTTGTAAAAGTCATCATGAAAGTTAGATTAAATAGGAGTGCACATATTTAACGTATTCTTTTTACAGTTATATTTGTATCAATACAACAAGCTATAATACACGTATAGGAGGCAAAATGTAGAGCAATGAGAAAATTACAGGTTGTGATTTTTCCTCATATCGCAACCTCGGAATGCCTGTCTCCACACACTAAGGTAATGGGTAATTTTTGACATGAGACACCCATAGTACTGTAGATAGTATATTCTATATATTAAAGCTTTCACTCTCTGAACGCCAATAAGGTTGACAGAAGACAATTTTGATATTCTTTATTTTGTGAAATTTTGAGTGTTTCATTCATTACATAAACTAGACCTCCATAGTAATGATCATTTCATATGAACATGACCAAGAATCTTTAATAGCTCTCTCTCTATCAGTTGTTCTACTTTACTCTTAGATCATCTCAGGTGCAACAATGTACACTGCAACTCTAGTGGGATTGTCTTATATTTCCAACGTTTACAGGATTTAATTTACTATATTTAGAGTATTGGAAAACAGGTTCCAATTCACACTTTTAGATTTAGTTTGGTAACACAATGCGTATATTAGAGTAATACTTGACATATATGCTTGCATATAGCAATTAAGACCAAGAATTATTGTGGATTTTTTCTGTCAGCGCTAGATAATACACGAGCAATATGTGAAGTGTTTGTCCATCGTATATCATTAACTAGATAGAACATGAAAGCCAAGCAAAATGTGGTGAATATTTAGGTGAGAATTTTAAGGTTGTAGAAAGGTATAGGTTATGATAAAGTAGATGCAGGAGTAGCTATTGTTCAAAAACATAAACATAGACTCTTAAATTATTACTAGAAAATATACAAGTGACTCAAAATATGAATACATTGTTCGCATATAGTAGGAAAGTGCAGAACCGTAAATATGAGATCTTCTTTATACAAGATTCAAATAGTGATTTTCAAGGATAACACTACTTATATTCTTCTTAACAAAAATCAAATTTTGAAGAATGTAGTGTTAAATTTTTATTAAATATATAAAAAAGGAAAATACTTCCTTCGCCAGCTGTAGTGAATATGAAAGTTTTACACTCATCTGATCTGATTCCACTTATAAATACATTTAACACAAGAGAAAAATAGTCTATTCTCGTCCGAAGGCAACTGTGAATTAGTCACTCAGGATTGCAGGGGAAGGTGTGTCCATCGATTGAATCGTATGAGCAGTCTTTTCATCTTATCTTAACTCTATGGGCTCTTATGGGCAAACAAATAGATGAAAATTGTGGCTTTATTAGTAAACCCATTATATAAGTGTTGTATGCTAGATAGAGAAATAGACGGTAGGATCCTATTGAGTATTAATTTGCGATATAGACATCAGAGATAACTTATTCTCTAATATCTTTATTTTTATATATAGGAATACCATCCATAAGAGCTATGCACACTTCTTTTTTAACTAGAACCTTACAAAAAAAATCTCATTCTCATCATAACATACAAGCATAACTTACGTGCCGCGACAAACAGAATACTCTATAACTCGAGACAATTCAATATGATATGTATTGAAGCTACTCAACCGAGCTTTTGCCCATAATATACGAAAGCTATACAAGATTAAAATATTAAAGTGTGTGCGCTTGGTTATTATTCATTCATCTTCACCCATGCCTGAAGCAATAATAAGCTAAATCTTTCTCAGTATATAAAAGATTATGAGTAAAGGAATTACATCTCCGTTATTGATTCAAAAATAGTCAAAGTGTATTCATCCAAACCAAGAAAACCTATCAAGTAAGTTTAATATGTAGAAGTGGAATATATACTTTTAACACTCAGTTGTGACATTATTTTTCTTCATAAGTTTGGGAGCTCTCAAATAAGTAGTAATAGTTCCCTATTTTTATATTCTATAAGGAGTCTAAACCAATCTTTAAAGTTTCCCATTTCTCTTTCTGGTAGATATTAATCTACTCAGTGGAGTATTATGTAAGAGGATCATGCGGTTGAGCAGTTACCAAAATCTTGATTTTATAAAATATTTAAATGTATTCTCCTGATTTATAATCATGATTGTCTTATTATATTAACTATTAATTATTTTTTAAGTAATTATAACTTGAAATATCTATATGAAAATATGTTTCTCTATATTCACATTATTTTGTACATTTATTCTAAAACCTATTTTATTTTTATTGTGTTCTTTACTGAATGAAATTATGATGTAGAATTTTTATTATATTTGTATTTATATATTTCTTTAAATATGGAACTCGTATTTGTTAATCTTGTAACTGTATCTTTAACTAAATTAAAATGATATCTTAATTGTCTAACTTCATGTACTTCTCGCTAATCTCCTATTGAGCATGTGCAGTGTGGGTTAAAAAATGCACTTATGATATGCTAGTGTCATATACTATAGTTTTTTGTCAAAATTTATAAAAATGGTCTTATATAAAATCTGAGATGTATATCGCATTCCTTTAACTCCAGACAGGAATTTCTGGCTACCATAAGCTTCTTCTTGTGAAGGAAATAAGGGAAATAATGACAGATCCAAAGACACATCTGCCTTTTCTGCTTAGAAGTTAGTAGAAGTATTCGCAAATATTTAAATTTCATAGACAATAAATAAATATGTTTGTTAAGGATTCATTTAATTTATATAGAGGTTTTGAAATGAAATTAGAGATATAGTCTTACCCTTTCGTCATTTCTATTATTTACAAGTTTTTTGAATCTGAAACATGTAGTCCATTCTAAACTATTCGGATATTTCCTTTACTGCACTTTGCCTCAATATTAAAAACTCATATCTAATAAAATCTCTGTTAATATTATGTGGACTAAATATTATTATCGGTGTTTATGCCACTCTTATTTACAGATTCTATCTAGAATAATATCATTTAACCATAAATATGAAACAAAAACATCTCCACATTTATACATGTGGCAAAAATAGAGAGTATATCGATAAGTTGATAATAGACAAAAGATCAAATTGTTTTGTTTCATATATTATCTATTTTGGATGTTATTTAAAAAACAGTTATGCTATATAACGAGAAAACTTATAATTTTGATATTCAAGTGTTATCTGAGTATTAAGGTTAATGCTGTTATGTTCACTGCCTTATTCGGGTCTTGTTGAAAATTCGAACTTGTGATTTTAAATTGTAAAATTTACAATTTAAACAGAAATGATTTTCCATCTTGTGTTCTTCATTATAATTCAAGGCTCATATTAATGTATTTTGCTTATATAATCCCATTATCTAATTTCAAAAATAATACTATATCTTCAATATCTGATAATACTCATCATATAGATATATTAGACTCACATTAATCTGCTATATCAGTTTTTGG
>JABUQX010075527.1:0-30180 GCA_015478945.1 Trachelipus rathkii
AATATTAATAATAAGATAATATCATATAGTGAAATTCTATGGTTAATGTGATGTAAGGTAAGGGTAAGTTATTGATTAACTGATTTACTGATTCTCTTACTATTAGTGAGTCTAATACTAATAGTGCATTTTAAACCAACTTAGTGATATATATATATTTACTGTGATTTACTTGGATGGTTACTTAAGCTTTAGAGTGTATGTAAATAACAGTAAATTTGGTTTACATATAGTTCACACTAGACATCAAAATAAAGTATACAGAGTATTTTGGTGTGTATATAGGGTTTTAAAATATACGATTTTCGATAATAAGTGTGCAATAAATTCGGATTAAATTGAATCAATAAGACTCCAAAAAGATACCGAGAGAATTCATATTTAAGAATCATGTTATGAATTCAAATTAGATACTAGCAGGAAAGGTGGGACGAGTGGCGTTGTGATTATATATTTGTTATATAACCTAGCAAATTTTTATAACATATAATTTAAATAAATAATTTGAATGTTCATATGAGTTAATTTGATATAATAAACATATTGAATATAATTACTATTATTATTAATGTAAATAAATTTAATTTCTTAATGTTATATAGTGAATTCAATAATTTATATATATAGAGATTTCATAATATAATATCTAAATATGATCAATAGTATCTACTAATGAGACAGTCGGCATAGATTGCCTCACGCTACAAAAGATAAACTAGTATCTAGCCTGAAGGAAACTGGTGGAGTATGTAAAAAAAATACACTTATTTAAGTGAGAGCACATACTATATCTAAATATATCAATATATATATTAGATATCTATTATTATATAAATACAATATAGATAAATAATAGATATATATTATATAAATATATTTAGGATTGAAGATTGATGGAGGTAAGTTAGGTGAAGTGAGGAGTGGTTTTTTTGATTAAACTGTATTATTTACTTAGTAATAACATTACTTTAATTAATATATTTAGTGATCTTTAAATATTTATAAATATGTAAATTATTAAGTTATTGTATACTAATTATAATTAGAGTATTATTATTGAAACCATTTTTCAAAAAATCTACAACTCCCCACTGAGTTATAATAATAATATATATTTTTTGTTATTATGGTTACAATCTAATTAATTGTTTATCACAAAGTGTGATAGTATCCAGATGAAGAATAATGATACGAGTATATAAAGTTTTGAGAGATATATCAGTCTAAATTAATAAATATATAAATCTTTAGAGTAATAATATTTTATTTATAAAGAAATTTAATAATAGAGATTATTCAATCACTCTAATGCAAATAAAGCTTATATAAAAGGAGAAATAATACGATATTTATAAAGTTCATGATAAAAAAGAAAACTCCAAAAAGTAGTAGTAATAATAGAATACACTTGTAATAGTAATATTTAAAAGTATACAGAATATATTAAGTTGATTGTATAACTATTAAGAGATATATAATAAAATTAAACAAATTGGTATTTGTTTAGAAAGACAAAGTGACTAAGCCAAGATTCTAGACTGTTAAATTTCACTACAGCAAAAAGCAGCAAGTATCAATAAAGAAGTTTGAAAAAATATCAAGATTTTAAATATTAAAATAAATTATATATTATAATATGAAATAAAACAAAAAATAAAGTCAGAAAAATAAATTATGAGTAACTATATAACAAACAATAATTATATTCACCGTTAACGTTTATATAAAAGAAAAAAAGATTTGAATAAATATTATGGTTGTGATTTTCGCAGTCTTAAGCATACAATTTAAAAAATCGGGTTACCTTTTGGCACAGGAGTTCTAATCTCAATTTGACCGATCATCTCACAGATAGAGATTAGGAATATACAAGTTTTAAAGTCATTGTTCTCGCTTAATTCATAGTTTAAATGTTGGCTAATTGTATATTTATTTCCTTACACAATACGGATCATGACCTGTTTAATTTCTAATTTCAGACAGTTATCTGGGTTGATATGCTGGAGGATCACATATCACACAGCAAGAGGATGATATACTATCTATAAGGGTAGGCCATACTCTGTCTCAATCTTCAATATTTTTAGCACTGTGTCCACCGTTCCTGAATCCCTCAACTAAGTTCATATATAGCACCTTGTGGTTCTAATTTTCTTGCTCTCAGACATACGTTTACACCTCTACTACCTTTTTACATCTATTATAGTTGGTTACGGGTTTCTCTTCTTCTGTTTGCATTTCCAAAAATTATTTTTTTTAAGGTTTTTAATTTTATCTCGTAAAAAACAAATCAAAGAAGAGAGAAAACATAAACCAAATTCTGTGGTATGGGGGTCTCTCTAATGACACTTCGTGGTAGGAGAAAGCTTAAACAATCCTCATTTCGTACGATCTACAGGTTCAAGTAAGAGCACGACTCATATAGTCTCTGGTGTGTAAGATTGATGGACTAAACGAATAATGTGACTATTTATATATCATTGAGGCCTACTCAAGGAGCTATAAATACACTACGGCTTTCTCATGTCGACCGGTTGAAAGGGATAGTGTCAACAACTCACACGAGAGACTGCGCTAATGTAGTGAACCTGCGCGCAGTGAGCCCGTCACGCGTGGTGATACCAACAGCGGTGCTGTTGGCACTTCGTCTTGTACTCCTTTCACCCTCAACTCACCCTCCGTAGCATGGGCCTTAGCGCGTGCGATTGCCTTTTAGTGCACACGCCCAACTCCTGCCGCTATCATTCCCTTAATACTACCTCCTGTTTTGATATATATATCACACGATGCTCACTGTTGCTTCTTTGGGTTTTTCAAGAAAGTTGGCAATAATAGAGATAGCTGACCCGTGGGAGCCTTGTGTACTGCTTGTGACATGTGAATTTTTGTAATCGACAAACCGTGAAAGTTCCGACTCCGGGAAACTCCTTTCTCTGGAAGCGCCACACACTAGATGTACCACGTCCATTCTATTCGAATCATAATCTCCTAAGTACTTTTAGGCGCTCTGGCCCTGCGCACTCCCCGTGTGTGGCAGGATGAGTGAGGGGGCGAGGACGCTGAGGGTACGTTAACTCCCTGTGTGCGCGCGCGGGGGGTACCTATTATTCAGTTAATTATAATAATACAATGGAAATGAATGAAACGGTCTAGTGCGGTTTAATTATTAATTTATTACGTAATATAAATTTATAGTTATATAAACTATTTGTAAATTTTGAATAATAGTGACTTTATATTAATAATTATGATTCATTCTGCTAATTCTATTTCTTTAAAATCAGATGTTGATTACTTCACAATCTTTTATAGTTATCTCTTAAATGTATTATTTTTACGTAAAATAAAACATATTTTCGGTTTTTTTTTTTTTTTCTCTTGTTTCTCTCTGATAATAAGGTCCTGGTTAATTTATTATCTTCTTTCCTGTGGTTTAACCTATGTGTTTTCCGGACCGGGGGCTATCGACATTCTGTGATAATTACTTCTCCGCCTCTGTTTACTCACCTACTTCGCCATATCCAATTATGTGTAGCGTCTACCTAACATATTCACAGCGGATTAATAATGATTCTGACTAGAATATATTTAAAATTACACTTTCTATTCTGGATTTTCATAATCTCCTTGGTATAGGTGTATCGTTTGTAAAGGTCTAATTTCACATAGTGAAATGCAACGTGTAAAAAGGATATTGAGCTGATTTAACATAACCTATCTTTCTGAGAATTTAGAGCGTGAGGGATATAATACAAACTGAGACCACAATATAAATCTTTCGTATAATTTAGGAATTCAATTCAATACTAAGTGATTTAGAGTGTGAGAGAATGAGTACAACTTTCAATATAAACTCATTTCTAAAGCAAAATAAGATGGAAGAATGTTGGATCAGAATATTGAGCTAATACCAAACTTTAATATTAAGGGGGAGTAATAATAAAACTCCATTGTGTATCTAGAATTTCAAACCTCGTAGAAGTCGTGTATATATTACCTTTTACCAGATACCTTATATTATTCACGTAGTCTTTCATTTATAACCTATATGACCTTATTTTAAATAAACTCTATAATGAGTAGTTATGTGAATCTTTTTATTTTTATTGGTATCTATTATTATTTATATTATATATTTATATATAATTTTAATATTGTTTATATTATATTATATATATTATATTTTTATTATATTTCATATATAAAATTATATATATCGATATCGTAGCTATCAGTTCTGATATATATTTTATTTATCGATATTATCGAATTAAGTCAATCAAAAGAAATCTACGAACCTATGAAAAAAGGAGAGAAATTTCCAAAGTCAAGGAGTCGTGAGATATTAGTAGCTCACTATAGACTGTGATGAATTTATAAAAAAAACTATTCAATTTATCACCATAGATTATGGTATTTATACAATAAATGTACTTTGCATTCGCATGTTAGTGAGCAGGGCTGTCACATATTATGAGGAAAATCTCCACAAATAATCTCCGGAGTTTGGGGATCTTGAATCTTGAATTAATGAGACAATAATATATATATATATAACAGTTAAATAAATAAGATTAAACTAAAAAATCAAGGCCAAATATAAATAAATAATATAGGGTCAATCAGCTGCTAAAATAAATAGTAATGATGGTGTAATAATGATGTGGCGTAGGTAATGATGCATTATGGCACTGATTGAGCTAGGTTAGGTTTGATGTACCCCTTATATCATAATATACATAATATCATAATATATATTATATATATTATAATATTTATTATATAATTAAAATATATATTATATAATATATAATTAATAATATTATATATAATTGATATATTTAATATTAATATTCAATATATGATATATATTATATATATTAATATATAATATATATATATATATATTATAAATATATATTATATATATTAATATAAATATATATTATTTATTCATTAAATATATTTACTTTTTAATAATATATTATATATGGCTATCTAAGAAATTTTAAAAAAGTAGCTAAAATTTTAAAACTATTCTAGCCTAAATAAATTAGTAAAATCAGTTACTAATATATTTTTTCAAGAGTGATGTTACAGTAGTATATAAAATTATAATACCTTTAACTTAATATGTGATGATTGTAATTGAGGTAAGTAGGTGAGTGTGGGTTTTGTATACTAACTTCGATTGAAGCGTTTTATCATTTTGAATATGAGAACTCATAAAGAGGTTAAGTTTTATTTAGAAAATATATAACTTAGAGAATAAGGAAAAAAAAAAAAGTGTGAGAGCAATTATTATTAAAGAATAATATAAAATAATATAAAAACTTCTTGTTACCTATACTCTATACATAAAAGCAACTTACATATAACTAAAAGTATTTGAAAAAGCTAAGCAGGTAATGAGTAAGCGATAATTTTGCGAGCATCACTATAATGATAAATATATTAGAGCGATACAAAAATGGTGACGTACAATATATATAAACAGTATTCCATCATGATATATAAGAAATAAGACTCAGATAGTAAAAAGCATAGGGAGGACTAGAATGAAGATATATAAAGAAAAAGAAAAAGAAAAAGAAAAAAGAAAAAGAAAAAGAAAAATGAAAAAAAGAAAAAGGAAAAGAAAAGTAAAAAAATGAATAATAATAATAATAATATAATAAAATAATATATAATTATAATATATAAATTTTATTAAAAATTAAATAAATATAAGATAATAATTTAATTAATTAAATAAATATGAAAATAATTACCAATTAATTAAAATTAAAAATAAGCAACAGCACTTCTAATAGTATATAATAACAATGTATAATAATTAATAAATATATAATAATAATAATAATAATAAAATAATAATAATAATATTAATAATTTAAAATTACTTACAGAAGCAACACAAGAGGAGAAGGGAATTTGTAAACATAATAATAATAATAAATTTCGACGATAATATGAAAAAAATATTATTATTTAAATTTAAAAAATATATAAATATAATATATATATTTAATTTTCTGAGTATCTGAATAAACTTAACAGAATAACAATAAAAAAATATATACAAATGTTATTAATACCAAAATCTATCCCACATTTTCTTTATACAAGTCGAACACGCTCCTGCGAGCGATGATGACAACATTATTTCAACACATCATAAATACAATAATATATATATAATATATTAATATATATATATATATATATATTAATTAATTAATATTAATATATTAATATAATTATATTATATATAATTAATATATATATAATATATATTATTAATTAATAAATATATATATATATATATAATATTATATATAATATATATTTTATTATATATATTATATAATATATAATATAATTTAAAAGAAAATTAAAATAGTGGAGAAAAATAATAATATATATTTTGTTAAATCATAATATATATATATATATATATATATATATATATATATGCGGGATTAAAAGATTTGACCTGAATAAATAATTTTGTAAATTTATTCTTCTAATATATATATCCTTGTATGACAGTTATATGAATTAAAATTTAATAAATTTAAAATTAAATCAAAATCAAAACTATTAAATTATAAAGTTTTAAACCAGTCGTTTACCAACCGTGAGGGGATTCCACTAGAACCTATCCCAGAAGCTATTTGAGTGAAGTGAGGGTCGCATGGAAAAATGTATTTAATTTCTGAGAGGGGGTTATATAAGATAATGTAATTACCTGAGAAATGATAATAATATGATATTAGATTAAAATATTTAAATATCATAGCAAAGATTAGTACCAATTTTCAGCGCTACCTAAATTTAGTAATAATTATTAATATCTCAAAAGCTCAGTGTATTTGACCATGTATTTATCCAACTCATTGCTTCAGTATTAGTGACAGTTGTGAGTGATGTATGTAAGATGATTCTATTTTTAAAAAAAGTGTATAAGATATGCCAGTCACTCGTTGTCTTAAAGGGATCTGGCACTTCAGAATCTGACGCACAATATACCAGATGGGTGCCTCGATAGACCATCGTAGAGGTGTAATTGTGGGTTAGGCTAGGGATGTTGAGGATTAGATGTGATTATGAAGAAAGGGAGTGGAAGGCTTGTTGAGAAGCCTTGGAGAGGTCTTTGATGACGAGCAATGAAACGCCAGAAAGTCTTAAGTTCATAAAAACGTAGGAAGGAATGATGTATGGAAGAATATTGACAATTGGTGAGTGCAATGTAAATGTCGCTTATGATAGTATGAGGAGAAGAGAGATGAGCGAAAGCACGATATGACCTATCTGTTCAATCCATCACGTTTATCGAGAAATGGCTCC
The DNA here is from genome assembly GCA_015478945.1 of Trachelipus rathkii. Lineage (NCBI taxonomy): Eukaryota > Metazoa > Arthropoda > Malacostraca > Isopoda > Trachelipodidae > Trachelipus > Trachelipus rathkii. Next base: position 7,351 of record JABUQX010075527.1, read on the forward strand.
CAGGAAGATTAGTATGCTTAGCTGTAGAATCTGGCTTTAGTCGATGTAATAAAGTTGTGTCTATAAAGCAAATTCGTAATTCCCGACTGATATTTCACTATTCTTTGTAGGGCCTTTCTAATTCGATTCTGATTACTTAATAATATGTGCATTATTTATCGTATTATTTATTTATTATTTATATTATTATAACACTCTATTGAAGTACTATAATTTTAATGATATAAAACTATTTTGAGTATATATTTTTTCAAATTGAAATTAGTATCAAATTATTATTTTTCGATTAATATATGAATTTTTAAAGATTATGTGTAAATATTGAAAGTTATCATTTAATTATATTAATTATTAATGATTATTTTTATAAATAATGTATCGTATTTTCGAGGGTTTAATATTTTAATTAATAATAGTATCAGGGAGAAGATATATAGCATGATTGATTTATGCTAAGCAGCAAGGCACACGAGGATATGCGAATTAAGTAGATGAGTCTATATGTGTATTTGAAGGTGAAATACCCTAATTAAGAGATAGTCAATTAGAATATATATTAAATATAATCACGTTTTGTTTAGAATATAGTCAAAGTTATTTTCAACATAAAAAAAAATTTTGGCAACAGTTTATAATTTCATTAATTATATAAATAGTAATGACAACTGACAATTGATAATTAGGTATATGTTCTAAGATATATTGAGTGAAATTTATGATTATGTTTTTTAGTGGAGAGACTGGGAGAATTTGAGGGGACATAATGGCATATGCGTTGAGGCATGATCTAAGCTATATGTAATGGGCAATTTTAACTAACTTCGTCCGAAGAATGAAGTAGAGGCTCGGTAATATTCTAGATATTAACAGTGTTGGAGGGTTATGTAATTGGTGGGGGTGTTGGTGGTGCTGCGAATACGGAGTATATGGATGGATAGCAGGGAATCGTACAAAGAGGTGGTTCCACAAAACAAACATAACAACAGAAGACAGAGATAAGTAGCATAAAAAAATATGTATTTTCCTAGTTTATATCCTGAGCGCAGAAAGATAAGGAAATAAAGTAGGATGTAAAAATTAAGATGAAAAATAGAGCGGGTAAGAAATAATATACTTTAACCAAAAAATGCCTCGGATGAATGGATGTAAGGATGGATGATGAATGAATGGGTAATGGATGAATGGATGATGAATGGATGGATGTATGATGAATGGATGGATGGATAATGAATGGATGGATGCTGATAATGATGGAAATCCACGACAAAATATATATATATTTTTTTTGCACATTCATGACGTAATCCTTTTAAATGATTCCGGTTACAGAAAGTCTGATTGATGGAATATTCGAATCAATTACAATGATAATTCGAAGAGTCTATGAGTTTTGAGATTTGAAGCGGGGCTAATAATATAAGTACTTAAGAATAGCACGTTCAGAGATAAATGGCAAAAGTTTTAGTTGGTCAGCATAATAACATAGTTTAATCCTAGCATATATGTCTGTGTTTAATAAAATGGTATTCTAAAGTTACACGCGGCAGATGACATACTCTCCCCCCCATACCACCTTGATTACTCCGCCGTGAGTTGTTGGAATTAAGTACTCATTTAGAAAAAAAAAGTATAAACTAAAAAAGTATATACTACTACATTTCAGAATATGAAAGTGTTTAAATTAAAGAAAATAAAATCACTCATGAATTTATCAGACTATGTCAAGTGAAAAAATTCAATATAAATAACTTATATACCTATACTACTTATATATATGAGTATATATATTCAATTCTGTCTCAGCATTAATATAATCAGCGTTAGAGGCGGTAAAACATTAGACATATAACAACGATGAATAGAGAGGGATAAGATAGATAGAAATACAGTATAAATACGCGGTCGGATAAGATAGTAAGTGAGGAGAGAGTAATTTTAAGTAAATACTATGTAACTTTATACGTGAATAAGGAAGCTAGAGTATAGACAGAATAACTATATAATATGATGAAATATGAAGTTAAATTATAAAGAGAATGAATATTACTAGGGTGATGATAAAAAGATGTAAACATTATGAGATATAAATGGATGTGGTGATGTGGTGTGTTGCTGATATGGTATCTACTTTGAGAGGATGAAGATTGATTCGTAACAAAACGTTTTTCCCATCGAGATGGTGGGGACACTGGAGAGGATGGAGCAGGAAGAGAATGCCGAAAAGAAGAAACTGGGAATCTTGGACACCACGAGGGCCAGAAAAGACGCAAGGAGAAAGACCGAAGAACGAGATGGGCGGAATCGGGTGGAGGACTCTCTGGAAAGATGATCAGCTGGAATCCCTTGCCAAATATCGGCGGGTGAAGAAGAATTCTCGCGTGATGAGAAAGGATAAGTAGTGCTTAGATTCCGCTCGCGGATCCAGGAGCACGCAAACTAGATTATGACTGAAAAAGGGAAAGTCTATGATGGGAATAGCCGGCTTTATAGCGGGCACAGAGAAATAACTTTTCAATTTCTTCGTCAATCACTGAGTAAGATACGAAAGCGCATTGTGCTCGGATAGATTCTGTAGCATAAAAATATTATTAAATTAGATCCTTTTCTAGGCCTCAAAGAGCTAATACGTAGCGTATAAACGAAGAGTACTCATACACTTATTATGATATATATATATATTATATATATAGTATATATACTATTACTATACCATAATAAATATAATACATACTCCCTTATATATGATATAAAACAATAACATAAACAATAACTAACATAACATAAACATAAAGCATAACATAAAACATAACATACATAATTAACTGAATGCAACATAAACATACAATAAAACATAACAAATACATTTATTTTTCTAGCTCACTAAACATAATAAATATAAATCTACATACATATATACATACTTAATTATATATATATATTTATTAGTAGGAATAAAATTAATATATAAAATATAACGAATTTTAATTCTGTTTCATTTAACATAATATTTATTTCTTATCTATTTTACAATATTATTTATAAACCTTCCTGCAAAAATAGTATTATTGAACTTCAATATAATATATATTATATAATAACTCTATAATAATAATATTATTAATACTATATCTAATTAAATAATAATTAATATATATATTAATTATTAATAATATATATATTATATATATAATATAATATATATATATATATATAATATATATATATTATATTATAATATATATATATATAAATATATATATATATTAATATACTATATATTATATATCTATATATTATACTATATATCTCCATGTCCCCTCCTCTGATAAAAGTATAGTAGCTCACAGTCATATCATACCGTAATATGTGGTTATCAGTGATTAATCTATATGTGTGTGTGTGGTGTGTGTGTGCGTGGTGTTTTGAAAAGGATTGATGATTGTATTATGGATGTTAGTTATGTTTAATGTGGCACCATTGTAAATTGTAGTGTTGTTATAATATTTATGTATGCGGGATAAAAGATTTGACCTGAATAAAATCTTGTAAATTTATTTTCTCAGTGTAAAAAATACAAGAAATAAATATAATATATTCCTAAATTATAAATTATAAAAACACAAAGTTCAAAATAATAAAAGAAGGGTAATATTAATAATATAAGTTTTACCACTATATGCAAAGTAATATAATAAATTGGAATTTTTAAAACGTAAGCTTAAATATTAAAGAGAAATAAAAATAATCTAAAGTAATAAATTTATATTTAATAAATATGTTAACGAAAAATTATAAATGCACATCCCACATGACATTATTTTTATTTGTAACATTATCATATGATAGCACAACTCTCTATTTAAGGGATTGTTTATCCACTGAGGTTACAGTAAGCTGTGATTGTAATAGAATACTTATGATAATCATTGTCACTCATAGTGAATAATTTGCGTTATCAGTGTATCCTATGCTTTTTGAGTATGTGAAGCGGAGCTCATACTAATAAGGAAGAATTTCAATGAACATCACTACCTCCTGCTCCTTTACCTTCAAAAATATCTACATACCATTTCGTTAAAGGCGAATAACGAGCTGTTTCTAGTTAACAGGTGAAATCTCCTACTTCCCCTCTCACCCTTGGATATTGCCGTGATTTGTGGGGATATAGTTTTAAATTAATATAAAAAAAAAACATATAGAACAGACTTTTCTAGACAAAATAAATGTACTAACATATAAAAAAAATAAATAAAAAAAAATAATACTACAAAACGACTATGCGAAATTAAAAAAGATAATTAGGATTAATTGTTATAAAGGGGCCGTGTAGACCTATTTAACTGGTATATATATATATTAAATACTCGTTATCTAATATATATTATATATAGGCTATATATATTATTAAGCAACTTATTTTCTATACTAAATTTATTTATATTAAACTTTTAAATGTGGTATTATATTATATATATATAGGTAATTATTTATATATATATATATATATATATATATATATATTATAGCAAATAACATAAAAACTAGTACCATATAAAAAATTACCTTAAAAAATCATAAAACTTTAAAAAGAAATAAAGAGAAAGATAGTTAATATTGTTTGCAATAAAATTTTATTACAAACTCCAGAGCAGCGAAAGGGTTAAAACTTTTTATGTTGCTGAAGTTCAGAACTACATAGATCGAATAAACAAATTCATCAATGTAGATAAATAGTGTTTTGATTTTTTTATTAATATATATACTGTATTATTTTATATTCTATATATATAATATACTATTAGTATTAACTATAATCACTATAATATATATAATATATACTATATATATATATTATATATATATAATATACAATATATAACATATATATATTTATAGGTATTACATATATATACTATATATATTATTTAGTATATATGTATATATTAGTATTAGTATTATATATATATATTATATATGATATATAATTATAGTATATATATATATATAATTTATATATATATTTCTTTTAGTAAGAGTTTTAAATATATTTTATTTAAATTAACATTGTTGTGGCTTTCAAAAAAGGTCAATTATACGGCAAAAAATTGCAAATTGCCATAGGGGACTTCCGACACTTCGTCTAATGAATGATTTACTGGCGTTAATTCACTGCTAAATATAGGTTCCAGTCCTTATCTATCTCTTAATAGTTTTTACGGCTTACGAGTTTTTTGATACTTAAGATAGAAGTAATATGTATCCTGAAATTGTGAAGTCTTGCTAAACAATGTTATAACACATATGTAACGGCTCGTTTTTTATCACTATATATATATAATATAATACTGTGGTTTCTATATTATATATATATCTCTCTATAATATATAGGATATTATGAATAATATATATATATATAATAAGGTATATATATTATATATCTCTATAATATATATATATAGTATACTATATACTATATAATAAATAATATTACATATTAGTATAATATGGGGGTCCGCATACGTATTGTTAAACTGCGAGAGCGTTAGCTATTTTAATATATATATAATATTTATAACCATAAAATATATTCTTTTGATTTTTATCTTTAATTTTATACTTTATATATAATATGCACTTATATAATTATATATTATCTATTTAATTAATTAATATTATATATATATTATATATTATATATATACTATTAATATATTATATATATAATATATATATATATATATATATATATATATCCACTTAGGGTATATATAGTATGATATCATTATATATACGTATAGCTACTATTATTATATATATATATATATATATAGTACTATATATGAGCGTTGGCTATGGCAGTAGTATGTTAGAGAAATTCGATAAATGAGGATTGAATACTATACGTATTAGAGAAGGATAAGCTGTGAATGGAAATTAGAGAGTTGTGAAAAGCCTCAAAGGGGTAACCGAGAGAATAATTCCTGGAAAAGTATATACTTGAGTATGGGTCAGGGTTGGATTCTTCATCTAGTTGGAGATTAAAAGAATAGTATAATGATAGTCGGAAACAATTTTAATATGAGATTAAACACGGAATGTACTAACCTTTAAAAAGATGACGGTTCTAATTGAGAAGTGATTTGAATTAAGGTACTAGCCGCACTTTAGTGGCTGTGCTGGAACGTGGTTCGAGGAGGAAAACCACCGAGGATAGAAACAAGAAGTCTCGGGGCCCCATTGTTGAGTCAGAGTACGATCAACATGTCTTGCAAAAAAGGAGACGTAAAATAAAACTAAATATGTTCTTAATAAGATTCTAAAAACAAAGTTTGTGATATTAAACATTAACCATTATAGTGAAGAACACAGTTACTTAGAAAATTATGTGTTTTGGTAAAAGTACTTCACAGGATTTTGGCACAAAATATAGACCAATAGTATTTCACACTCGCCCAGCCTACATTCTGATCTTTAAGTTATGCTTTAAGCATAGGTTGGTATTAAGAACTTAATTTGGATCCTTGAAATCTGTATACAATCGTATAATAGACCGATTATACATGGATTAAGAAATACATGGATTGCATAAGAGAGGAAGATAAAAGAAGGATAAAGAAGGCATAAGAAGACGGAGACTATGAAGACTCATGTTGCTGAGCCCTGTACCGGAGCCTTTGCCGGAGTCTGAGTTGAAATCTGTATACAATCGTATAATAGACCGATTATACATGGATTAAGAAATACATGGATTGCATAAGAGAGGAAGATAAAAGAAGGATAAAGAAGGCATAAGAAGACGGAGACTATGAAGACTCATGTTGCTGAGCCCTGTACCGGAGCCTTTGCCGGAGTCTCAGTTGAAATCTGTATACAATCGTATAATAGACCGATTATACATGGATTAAGAAATACATGGATTGCATAAGAGAGGAAGATAAAAGAAGGATAAAGAAGGCATAAGAAGACGGAGACTGTGAAGACTCATGTTGCGGAGCCCTGTACCAGAGTCTTTGCCAGAGTCTGAGTTGAAATCTGCATACAATCGTATAATAGACCGATTATACATGGATTAAGAAATACATGGATTGCATAAGAGAGGAAGATAAAAGAAGGATAAAGAAGGCATAAGAAGACGGAGACTATGAAGACTCATGTTGCTGAGCCCTGTACCGGAGCCTTTGCCGGAGTCTCAGTTGAAATCTGTATACAATCGTATAATAGACCGATTATACATGGATTAAGAAATACATGGATTGCATAAGAGAGGAAGATAAAAGAAGGATAAAGAAGGCATAAGAAGACGGAGACTATGAAGACTCATGTTGCTGAGCCCTGTACCGGAGCCTTTGCCGGAGTCTCAGTTGAAATCTGTATACAATCGTATAATAGACCGATTATACATGGATTAAGAAATACATGGATTGCATAAGAGAGGAAGATAAAAGAAGGATAAAGAAGGCATAAGAAGACGGAGACTATGAAGACTCATGTTGCTGAGCCCTGTACCGGAGCCTTTGCCGGAGTCTCAGTTGAAATCTGTATACAATCGTATAATAGACCGATTATACATGGATTAAGAAATACATGGATTGCATAAGAGAGGAAGATAAAAGAAGGATAAAGAAGGCATAAGAAGACGGAGACTATGAAGACTCATGTTGCTGAGCCCTGTACCGGAGCCTTTGCCGGAGTCTCAGTTGAAATCTGTATACAATCGTATAATAGACCGATTATACATGGATTAAGAAATACATGGATTGCATAAGAGAGGAAGATAAAAGAAGGATAAAGAAGGCATAAGAAGACGGAGACTATGAAGACTCATGTTGCTGAGCCCTGTACCGGAGCCTTTGCCGGAGTCTCAGTTGAAATCTGTATACAATCGTATAATAGACCGATTATACATGGATTAAGAAATACATGGATTGCATAAGAGAGGAAGATAAAAGAAGGATAAAGAAGGCATAAGAAGACGGAGACTATGAAGACTCATGTTGCTGAGCCCTGTACCGGAGCCTTTGCCGGAGTCTCAGTTGAAATCTGTATACAATCGTATAATAGACCGATTAAGGTATCTTTATTTATGTTTTCGGACCCATAGACCATGATTTTATAAGTTTCAGAACCCTCAAGGGTGTCTGAGAGAGAGACTCCCGAAGAAATAAGAAATAAAGTACAGAGAACATACCAGAAGAATGAGTCGGAGTCAGCGAAGTAGTCGGACATACTCCTGAGTGGATGCAGAATGGAGCTAGAGTTTAATGTGAGCCAGAGTAGTGCGGTGCGTGAATCAAAAAACTTGTTTTAACTTGCGTGGTCTATGTTACAATAAACCCTATACTTGGAAGGCTGCTGAGATCAAATATATTGTTCTTAATTTAATAGTGGTAACAGTGGTATTGTTTTTTGTAATAGTAGTAAAAGTCATCATAGTCAGCCCTATTGTATTTAACGGGTTGTGTGGTGGATCAACTCGTGCGCGCGAGCTCTCCCGCAGGTTCAATATTGGTGCGTACATATTTTAGTTGTGACGTTATTCTATAACGTTATGCAATGTGTTTTGTGTTCTTACACTTTTAAGGAAATGTTTACTACATTTTTAATTTCTTTTCATATAACCCATTCTCTAAACGTTGAGTATAACATTTTATTTTATGCTGAAACATTTTTATTTATTTATAGAAAATCTGTTTCATTATTAAAAGTTTAAGCATTTTGTTTTTACTAAAAAAAAAATAATTTTTTATTAAATACATTTTCTTCATTGACCCTAAGGCAGTAAGTTAATAAAACTGTTTCACAAACACCCCAGTCTCAGCAACAGACCCCTCCCCGCAGACAACGCGCTATTGTTTTACTGCTTTACATCATATTTGAACACACATTTTGCGAAAATAACATTGTTGTTTATTGAACATTGGAATATTCAAGGTGATCATTACATGTAAATTATACATGCCCGAGGAGATATTCTATTATCGTACTATATTCCATAACTGTTTACTCACCAAAGGTTATATCACAACTGATCTCTTTCTCACCCTATCCTATCAGTAATAATATAATGAATCATGTCAATACGAAAAGCTGATTGATGCATAACCACCAATCCAGGGATAGGGATGACAAATCAACATTTGATAAAAGGCAGGTGCACAAAGTCCATGATATTTCAGTTTCGTAATGTGTGTCATGGCTTAAAGACGGTCTTCATAGGCTGATGACGATGATAGGTGCGTAATATATATATATATATATATATATATATATATATATATATATATATATATATATATATATATATATATATATATATATATATATATATATATATATATATATACTGGGTCCGGCAGCCAATCCTGATGGGTTTGAGTGGGAGTAGAGGAAGGTATGGGCTGTACGAGGGAAAGAGGGTTGGTCTCATAGGCTTCTCTAGGTGTGAAAGTTTAATTACAATGGAACAGTAGAACCATGATCATCGTGCGTTCGCCGTCGAGCCTTTTTTCAGAAATAACGATTCCGTCATAAGGAAACAGCGTCAATTTCCTTTACACTTTATTGTTACTCCTTGTGGTCCAATTCCATCTCGGAACACCATAATTTTGTGGGTTCGAAACTTTCAAACCACAGCTTTCGGAACAACAAGGACAAGAGGAGGGGGTCTCCCAGGAAGGCGAGGACACCTGCAAATAATCGAGGCTGTACGAGTTGCGTTTGAAAGGAGCTTCTAATTACAAAAGGTGATAATTATAAGGATGACTTTCTATAATTTCCAGAGTACGCTTCATGTTCAGAATTTCCTATTATTACTTCCTGAGGTAAATTCCCGTTCACAATGTTAGGGATAATGATGTTCGATAATCCCTGTGTGAAGTCAAATAACTTAGTTTCAATTCTTTTTATAGAATACTTTGATGTAGTGTCCAATAGAGATTTTTCAATTTCTAAATGTGTCTGGGGTAATAATTTTACTTTCCTAACATAAAGATATGCGTCTAACAACTTGAAAACAGGTTCAAGACAGGAAATAGTGGCAGCAGGTTTGATTTTTATTTCAAGAGCAAATTGAGTACTAGATCGAGTTAATCGAATTCTAGTATCTATGGAAGGAAGAAGTCTTTCTTGAGAGAAGATATCTCCATTCAAACGTTCATAAAATTCATATGCGTTACTTGTGGATTTAGCAGCTTTGTCCATGTGTTTATCGATATCTTTGAAACTTTAAAACCCCAATGATTGGAAATGAGACTGCTTAGCTTCATCTGAATAATTTAACAAATGTTCTATATAACTTCTATATGGATAATTTACCGCTGACCTTCCTAGCAATGTTTCATTGAGATACACTTCATGCAGGCTGATTAAAACATGTGCACAGGAAATTTGATTTCATGTATACTATGTGGTTGTCGGATGAAGGAAGGTTTGAATCATCGGATCTCATTAATTAGGTTTATAAGAACATATTGGATGGATCGAGATATTGAATTCTAAAGGTACAACGGTGTTGGTAATTGAATGAATATGGTTAATACTGATAAAATTACTCTCATTTACACTAATCTGTGTAGGATTCATGGAAAGAGGTCCAATTCACTCTTACAACAGTCTGGACTAGAAAGATAAAACAAACGCATCTTTTAAGTACGACAATTGAAAGTATAATAAAAGAGTCATGATTTTTCATTTCCTATACACCTTACAGTTAGTTACCAGAAGTTACTATGTATGTAAAAGATGCCAGCTAATACTTAAATAGCAAAGACATCAATGCGTTTTTTCTTTAGAGGTCTCTTTATCTTTTGCTCTTTCTTTACGTCCATTTTCTTACGAACTTTAAGTTGACCGGTCATCTTACGTCTTATTTTCCGTTTAACATCATCCAACATTTTAAGGAGTCACGTGGATTAGCTACTGTGAGATATAGTTGATTGTATCAAACCCTATTATAGCCGCTTTATTAACAATATATTCTCCTCCTTTTCTAAACAGATGCATATCGCTTCACATTAATTTGGCGAAAAATCCTTCCAGTCCGCACCCCCTTTATAATTTCGAACCCCTGTAAACTCTTTCACCGTCCATTATTAAAGGAGCTTCTTTCTTATACTATCTTTACACTGTGAGAGTAAGGTAGTGAATGAATCAAAATAAATTATTGCATTACTTATATATGACCTTATCCTCGCTCGCACTAAACTCCAGTTCCATTTTGCCTCCAGTCAGAAATAGGTCTTGCTCCTTTGCTGATTCCGACTCCTTCTGGTATGTACTCTGTACTTTATTTCTTTTTTATTTCTTCCTTTGAGGGTTCTGAAACCTATATAAATCAAGTTTTATAAGTCCGAAAACATATGTAAAGATACGTTCTTTGGTCTATTATACATTTGTATACAGATTTCAACTCTAACTCCGGCAACAGCTCCGGTGAAGGGATCCACAACATGAATTCTCACAGTCTCTATCCTCTTCTTATGCCTTCTTCATCCTTCTTTCATCTTTTTCTCTTATGCAATCCATATATTTCTCCTTTACTACTTCTTTTTTTTCCTCGGGAACCCCTCCTGTCACAAAATCATGTTCCTAACGATCTAGCAAAAAAGAAAATGAAAAAAAGACCCATTCGTAAAACCCAACAGGTTATATATATATATATATATATATATATATATATATATATATATATATATATATATATATATATATATATATATATATACTATATATATATATATATATATATATATATATATATATATTATATATATATATATATATATATATATATATATAATGTGTGTGCGTTAGTGCTTTTTTAATGCGTGCATACGCGCTGTAATACATTTTTTCTTGTAATTTGATATAAGTTAATGCTTAAACTATGTTTAAGAACAAAATCCACGAGAAAATCTAAGCTGGATATTATGGTCTAATATTAATGTTTTAATGCTAAAAACTGAGCTTTATTGACCCATTCTATTTTTCGTTCTCGAGTTTTTTACAATTCCGGGAATGTGTGCAACTTAATGAGTGAGTATATATATATACATATATATATATATATATATATATATATATATATATATATATATATATATATATATATATATATATATATATATATATATATATATATATATATATATATATATATATATATATATATATATATATAACGTATTGTGTTATAAGAAGTGAATATAAAGTTTCAAGAATTCATTTATTTTGTTTATATTGTATGAAATTTATATATATATATATATATATATATATATATATATATATATATATATATATATATATATATATATATATATATATATATATGCTATATATATATATATATATATATATATATATATGAATCTTGTTAATTATGTGAAAGAATGTAGCCGAAGTTAAAGTGTTTAGACAATTTACGGTTTCGAACAATATATATATATATATATATATATATATATATATATAGTTATGATACATGGATATATATATATATATATATATATATATATATATATATATATATATATATATATATATATATATATATATATTTATTTTTTATATTTATATATATATATATATATATATATATATATATATATATATATATATATATATATAACTGCTATATATACGCTATATATATATAACTCTTAACATATATATGGTTAGGATTTACGTTAGGTTACTGCATATAGGTTACATTTCCAATTATTTAAATAAATAATTATTATGATTTGCTGTGAAGATCTTTTATTAAAATAAAGTTTTCTTTTCACTTTAATTAAATAAAAATGTATTCGGATCCATGCAATCGATACATAATGATGCGATAATCCCATTCTTAACCCCCTCACTGATTTAACATCCAACACATTCTTCAACATCTTCTCCAACACAAAATTAATCATACTTTCTTCGATACCATCTCTACCTACAGCAATTCAAGTATACTTATTACTTACGAATATTAGGTGTTTGAAGAAAGTATTATTTACACACATATATCTCTCTCCCCACAGAAATCAATCAGTTTTCTACCATTCTCCTTTTCTTCCGATACCCCAAAGTCACCTGTTATACCATCCCTTTTTTGACCACCTATCCAACCATTTAGGTCACCCAACACAATCAATCTGATGCTCCTACTCACCTCATCTAAAACATCATTCAGATTATCCCAGAAAATCGTATTCTCTTCAACATTACCCTCAGATGGACCATATGTCACAACCACACATATTTTGACCTTTTCAAACTTAATTTTAATCATTAGAATTCTAGTACTCACACAAACAAAATCTACCATAGCTCTGTACCACAGGTTACTCATGAGAATTGCAACTCATTTTCTCTTCCTCTCATTCCTTTTCACATTAGCACATACACATTTCACACCACACCACTCATTTTCACTGTTTCCTTTCATCTTTGTTTCAGTCACAGCGAGCAAATCAAATTTGCCCTTTCTAATTTCATCCATCACATCTCTCCTCTCCTCCTCAACATTTATTCCTCTGATATTCTATGTACCCATACGATTCATATATTTTCGCCGAAAGATAGAAGGTCGCTTACGGAGATCATAACCATCTCCGAGGCATGCATTAGCATTCCTGGCAAAAGATAAGTGGTAGTGGGCAACCAACCCAACTACCACCAAAGGTAGTTAAAACTAGTTTCTCCAGTGAAAAAACGTTACTAGTAATTTGAGTGTGTTCATTTAAATTTAAATTACTGTAAAGAACTATGAATTCGACAAAATTTTATAGATTCTCTTTTATTTTTTTAAACAAATGTTAGCTTAATTCTATGAATCGAGAATTGAAGAATTTTTGTGCATATATGTTACGTAAAATAGCTGATCGTATTTAGGTAAGAAGATTTTTAGATTTTAAATGAAATTGCTTAATTACTGAGGTGTTGTTGAAAAGAAGTGAGAGCAAGTGGCAGGGAACCCTTCTAGTCCCTATATTTTTTCATAACATGAATGGATGCAAGGAAGATGCTAAGAAGATTTATAGAATATAATATGAGAGGTGACAAGAAGGGAATTTTAGAAATTGCTTCTTTGATTGTAAGAGGTGCGAATGAAGAGGGGATGAGAGAAGAGATAGGCTTAGCTTGCAAGGAGAGGGGACTGGATATATGTGCTTTGAGTGAAACCTGAAAAGTAAAAGAGAAGAATAGTTTGGATGCTACAGGGTTTTAGTTTCAGTGGTGAATGAGAGAGTTAGGGGTAGAGAAGGTGTGGCAAGAATAGTGAAAAAAGAATGATGGAGACATGTATAGAAATGTAAATTTATTAGTTCGAGGTTAATATGTGTAAAGATGAAATTGATGAATGAAATTTGAATATTTGTATGTAAATGTGACCCTGTAAATTACAGTGCACTAGATTTAAGGTAGGCGTTTTGGTAAGAAGTAAATGACTGTTTGGGTAGCTTTAATAGAAATGATAAAGTCTGTTTGTTAGGTGATTTAAATGCAAGAGTGGTTAATGTAGAAGTAAGAGTAATAATTATCCCTTTTGGAGTAAGTGGTAAGAATGAAAATGAGAAAGAGTTGTTGGAATCACGTGCTGCTAGAGATGTGATAATTGGAAATACATGGTTTAATATAAAAATATTCACAAATATACATGGGTTAGTGGAGGGACCGGTGATCGTGCTCTGTTTTACTATGTTTGAGTACAACAAATGGATGTTGCTTGTAGGATGTGAACTACTTGAGAGGAGCAGCTGGGGGTATACCTGATCATTATTTAGTAGAAGCAAAGTTAAGGGTGAAAGGAAGGGGGAAGAAATAACCGGAATTTGGGAGGAGCGTAGAAGTTACAAGAGTCGAGAAATTAAAAAATGAAGAATATTCACTACAATAAAAAATTTTATTAGAAGGAAAATGGAGAATATTAAAAGAAAAAGAGATAGAAGAAGTATAGGAAGAGTGGAATCATTTTTAGGAAACAACAGTAGTTAACTAAACGGCAAATTTGCGGCGTAAGAAAAGATTGGTAGGAAAGGTAAAAGGGAAGGTAGTGAATGGTGGAGTGAAGAATTGGAGGCTATTATTAAAGGGGAAAGAAGAATTTGCAAGATATTTGGCTTTTAATAGAATGGAAACATGGGAAAAATACAAAAGGATGCGAAATGTAGATGTAGATGAAAATTTGGAAAGAAGACAAGTTAATAGTAGAGAATATTAGAGAGGAAGAGATTTTGCTTTGAAGAAAAGTAAAGGAGGATAATCCTCGAGTTTGGATTCTATACAGGTGGAAATGCTCAGAAAAGGGGGTAATTGTTGTCTTCGAGTGGCTAAGGAGTGCCTCAAGATTGACAAGACTAATATATTGTGCCAATTTATAAAGGTAAGGAGGATAAAAAGGAGTGCTCTAATTCCAGAGAAATAAGTTTCTTGAGTGTTGTAGGTAAAATACAGGGACGAATTTTAATTGAAAAAATTAAAAGTGTTAAAGATAAACAAATTGAAGAGGAACGAGGAACGAGGAACGAGGAACGAGGAACGAGGAACAATGTTGTTCCAGTGGCTAAGTGTATATTTTTTCCAACTGTTCTATGTGGATGCGAGAAGTGGGCATTAAACTCTAAAAGGAAAAAATAAGTTGAGGTTTTGGGAATGAAAAGTTTACTAGATATTTGTGGAGTAAAGAGAAATGTTAGAATTAGAAATGTAAAAATAAGGAATTGGTGCTCATAGGAGATATGTCTGAAGGAAAGAGCACATAAAGGGGTATTAAGATGGTATGTACATGTGCTTAGAATGAATGACAAAAGATTGGCTAGAAAGTTTTTATGTCCGAAGTGATAGGCAATTGGAGAAGAGGCAACCCAAAGAGAGATGGGTTGATGGAGAAAAATAGTTATTAGAAGCAAAGGGGATTAGTATGGCTGAAGGAAATAGATTAATGCATGGTAGGATCACTTGGAGAAGAGTAGTTCATAGAAAGTTTCGTTAATTGTTGCAATTAATTGAACAACCTGGAACAACGCAAATAAGTGAACAGCATTCCCTATTTTCGAGTGAAATCACCCCTCAGTTTTGTGGCAGATGGTGATGGATATATATATATATATATATATATATATATATATATATATTATCTTTATATATATATATATATACTTTTCTCTCTCCCTCTCCACATATATATATATATATATATATATATATATATATATATATAACTTTATATATATATATATATATATATATATATATATATATATATATTATCTATATTTTTGTGATATATATATATTTATATATATATATATATATATATATATATATATATATATATACACCTATATATATATAACATATATAGTAGATATAACATATATATATATATATATATATATATATATATATATGGGGCTGTGGCGTGGGTAAACCTTTTTACCTCTCCCACTCCAGCTCCATCATTTTAAATATCAGACCTTCAGCTCTGAGGAAGATTCTGAACTGCGGATCATCATTGATGGCCGACAAAAATATTTTGTTTCCAGATAACATTCCTTCCCTTTTTTTCATGGAATTATTTTTATGTCATTTGGTAAAATCACTTATTTTCGAATACATTAATCAAAGGTTTTCAATAATCTATAAAATTTCCATCAGTCAGTTCTGCGAAGCCTACTGTTGTGTATAGCAGGGTTGTGGAGTCGGTTCAAAAATTGTCCGGCCTCCGACTCCTGCATCTTCAATTACCGACTCAGAGCTCCGACTCCGACCTCTTGAAAATTACACGACTCCGACCGATTCCACCCTTTTGAAATTACCGACTCCACGACTCCACCCTCTGGAAAATTATATATATATACTTTCTTATATATATATATATACTATATATCTATATATATATATATATATATATATATATATATATATATATATATATATATATATATGAGGGCATGGTGTTATTACCTGTGTTAATGTATAGTAGTGAGACTATGGTCTGGAATAAGAGGTATAGGTCTAAGTACAATGTGTTCAGATGGACAATCTTGAGGAGTGTTAGGTGTGAGAAAAATTGATAATATGAGGAATGAACGTATTAGAGAGTGTGTGGTGGGAAGAAAGGGGGTAGATGAGAGAATCAATGAATATATTTGAATTTTTGGCCATGTGGAAAGGATGGATGATAGTTGGATTTGGTTAAGCGGATATATAGTGTTGAGGCCTGCTGGGAATCGACCGGCTGGGAAGACCGAGAAAAGTGGATTGAATCAGCAAAGGGATTCCCTGAAGGAGAGAAATCTGAGATTTAGCAGGGCCAGAGAGAAGTGGGACATAACAGATGATGTTGATTATTTTGAGAGAGAGATATGAATTTGTGTGTACAGTTAAAAGGATAAATACCCAGTGAGAATCTGCAATGTGTATGAATATTCATTCTAATGAAGAATCCAGATTGCAGTTTTGCTCACTGTGACAGGATTCTATAGAAGGCATAAAGAGTGATAAGGCTGGGACTTTTCTCTTTTTAATTTTTCATATTATCTATACTTTCTGTTTCCCAGTTGCAGTATACTTTTTTATATTTACAATCAATTCTTGGAGGAGAGAAAGTTAGGTGATAGAGGGCATCAGCCAGATATATATACTACCATATATGACTATATATATTGTTCCTCATATATATATGTATATATACTATATATATATATATATCGCTCATGTCCTGCTGCTAACTATATATATATATCAGAATAAGTATTAGAGTTACTTCTAGTTGTATGTATATATATATGTATATGTATAATAATATATATATATATATATATATATATATATATAATAATAATATAATAATAATAATATATATATATATATATATAATAATAATAATAATAATAATATATATAATATATATAACTATATATATATCATATATATATATGTATAATAATAATAATAATATATATAATATATAATAATAATATTTATAATAATAATAATAATAATAATAATATATAACATATATATATATATATATAATAATAATAATAATATAATAATATATATATAATAATAATAATAATATAATAATATATAAAAAATAATAATAATAATAATAATATACTAATATATATAATAATAATATATATATATATAATATAATATAATAATAATATGTATATATATATATATAGGTTTCGATGAGCGTCGCCTGCGTGTGGCGAAACTGCCGGCCAAGCTCCCGGAGAAGAACTCTTCAAGACGAAGTCACTTCTACCCCGGGAAGCTACAAGAACAGCTCAACATCCCCCTCCACCAGAGGGACATTGTCGGCAAGGATCCGGACGGGCGCCGGGTCAACAGGTCGGAGATATCTTTGTTTTTCCACCTTTATCTTACTTCTTTAACAACACCTCCAATCTATCTTTCTGGCTTTTTCTTCTTTCTTGGTGATGGGACTACTTCTTCTTCGGTCGGGTGACGTCAAGAAAACAGGTCCCCATAGATTTTATTGCCCCATATGCCAACTAATAGTTAGGACTAAACAGCGTCCAATGCAAAAGCTGTCTCAGGTGGGTTCACCTGACCTGCTCCCCATTCAAAAAGCTCCCCAGAGATAACATAGGCTATTTCTGCTATGCAAACCTCCCACTAGTATTCAAAACCCCCCCCCAAACTAACCCCCCAACTCTCAATATACTACAATTAAATATCATGGCCTAACCAATAAATCTATAGAACTCAACCACTTCCTTAAAAAACCATAATATCCATATAGCCATCATTCAAGAAACTTCCCTCCCAAAATACCCCACTCCTAGCATGGGTTATGACGCTATCTACCTCCCACCCACACTATAGCACTTTCCTCTAACACTGATCCAGAACAGCATTACTTACCACAACACAACCCCGACACCTCCACGCTATTACCAAAAGCACTAATAAAATCCCAATCCTGTTCCATCCTTTTGAATAAGACCACCTATAATATCATCATTCTCTATATTCGCCACCCCACTTCCCCAAACCCCCACCAAATAACCTCACTCCCCCCTAACACCCTTATCCACATACCCAAACCTCATCCTCGGAGGAGACTTTAATGCTCACCACACTGCCTGGTACAAAGACACCCCTCTGACCCCCGAGGCAATCATATCCTTAAAGAACTAGAATCCCTAAATATCCTTAATTCAAAACACCTCCCCACCCGAATCCCTCCCCAAGCCAACCAATCCCCAACTTCCCCAGACGTCACATTTTGTTCCCCCCTCTCTTCACCACTTACTTACTTGGGACACCATTACTGACCTACAATCGGACAACCTCCTATTCTTATTTCCCTAAACTCCCCACATCCCCAAAAAAAACCATTACATACACTAACTACAAAAAAGCAAACTGGCCCGAATATACTAATTATGTTGAAACTCACATTAACCCAACACAAATCCACGACATAGCATCCCTTCTCACCTCCATCACTCACTTAAACAAAACAATTATCAAATCTACAAACCTTCACATACCCAAGGGACACAGAAAATCGTACAATCCCAAACTAAACCCGGACATCAGCCAACTCATTAAACAAAGAAACTCCCTTCGAAAACTCAATTCATTTACCCCCCACATCTCTAACCAAATAACAAATCTAAACAACCAAATCACTAACCTCATAACCACCAACACTACTAAAAATTCTCTGAATACCTCCAACAAAACATCTCACGCAAAAGACAATAAGAAAACCTGGCAGGATTATCAAAAAAGTTAAACAATTCACCGAAACAACCCCCACCATCTCACGAATCCCATCTCTACCTAACAACTCCTCCCCTCCCCTAAACAACAATCAGACAGTCTCGCTAAACATTACTCTAAGTCCCACAAACCAACACACCCAGATAACAGGAAAACAAAAAAAAACAACAGAAAACTCAAACTTAGATCTCAACCCCATACCTCCATTCACAACAATCATGATAACAGAAACCATTAAAACCCTCAAAAATTCAACAGCATCAGGCCCAGACTCCATATCCAACCTGCACTTAAAACACCTGGGAGATAACGCAATCCTCCTAATTACAGACATCTTCAATAAATCCTGGCAACTCAACTACATTCCCCCTATCTGGAAACAAGCATACATAATCCCTAAACTCAAACCAAAAAGAGACCCCAACTCCCCCTCCTCCTATCGCCCAATTTCTCTGCTTTGTTCCATCAGTGAATTGCTAGAGAAATTAATATTAAATAAAATTTCCCAATCTATTCCTCTCCCAGACTTCCAACACGGATTTAAGCAACCACTCTACAACCACAGCCCTCACTTTCCTCACACAACACATCATTAATGGCTTCAACCAATCGCCTTCCCATAGATCTATACTCACAGCAATAGATATAGACAAAGCATTTGACACCGTTCACACACACATCCTAATTCAAAAATCCTCCATTCCCCTTTAGAAAAAAATGACAAAAATGGCTTTCCACTTTCATCACCAACCGTTTTGCAAAAGTATTATATAAAAACAATCTCTCCCTCTCTATCAAATTACAAAACGGCGTCCCACAGGGAGCCATTCTCTCTCCATTTTTATTCAACTTTTCACTGCAGACCTACCCACCCCAATCCACCACTCCACCAAACTAATCACGTATGCAGACGACATTAGCCTCATTTCCCAACACCCAGACGTAAACACAGCCACACAACATACTCAAGAATACCTACACTCTTTAGAAAACTGGTTAATCATCAACAGAATGACAGCATCCCCCTTAAGTCCTCTATCACCCTATTAACCACCGACCGACATCAATCCTCCACTCCATCCCTTAATTACTCTGAACAACCCCTCCCACTTAACAAAACCCCAAAAATACTAGGACTTACATACGACACCCACTTGACGTTCCCCATATTGACAAAATCACTTCCACAACTCAACGAAAGCTAAACACCCTCCGACCTTTCCCAGCACAATTTCAGCGACAGTAAACACACATAACTACTATCTATAAACAACTCCTTAGAACTAACTAAATTACGCTTCCCCAGCATGGTTCCCTGCAATTTCAAAATCAACACAAATAAACTACAAATCTCCCAAAACATAGCCTTAGAATTATCACAGGTTGCACTAAAGCCACCCCCAATCCAACATTTACGATGAAACCTCCATCCTCCCATTTCCACACATCTGGAGATGGTAGGGACACAATCTATCAGAAGACCGTAACCCAACCCATTCATGTCATAAATTCTCTCAATCCCCCTCTCGACAAGACAAATCCCTACCTCACCTACTGTTTTATTACAACACTTATAATATAATTCCCCCGCCCCCTCACAATAGGTCATAGACTTCACATATCCATTCCCACCCAACAAACACTTACATCAAAACCGCCCAAATAATACTTTATTAAATACCCCCTCCCAAAAATTCTCCCCAATAGAAGAGACGCTGTCTAGAAGAAGCCAAATGGACCTCGCTCAGTTGCAGATCGGGTCACCACCCGAGACTCATGCAATATAAACATAGATTTAAACTGGACAACGTAGCAGCCCACTGCACCAGATGCCACAATTCTCAAGGATACAATAGAGCACCTCCTTCTGAGATGCCCAGCTCTTGACGCCCCCGTGCCGTCTTTTCTGTATCCTCTATCCTCGACCTATGGAACCGCCTTGGTGGCAGCAGCCGGCTTCCTGGAAGCAGTGTGGGCCTCCAATTAAGGTGGGCCAGGACTAGAGTATGGGTATGGGGTATAGGTATATATATATATATATATATATATATATATATATATATATATATATTATATATATATATATATATATATATATATATATATATATATATATATATAATATATATATATATATATATAAATAAATATATATATATACATATATATATATATATATATATATATATAATAACATATATATATATATATATATATATATATATATATATATATATATATATATATAAATATATATATATATATATATATATATATATATATATATATATATATATAATATATATATATATATATATATATATATTTGCTTAATAATATATATATATATATATATATATATACTAATATGATATATATGTAATATATAATATATATATATATATATATGTAATAATAATATATATATGGGTATATATATATAGATTTATATATATGTATATATATATAATATATATATATATATATATATATATAATATATATATATAATAAACATATATAAATATAATAATAACCAATATATAATAACCAAATTAATTATTTGTATAACATAATATATATGTATATATATATAAAAATACATACATATATATATATATATATATATATATATATATATAATATAATAATATATATAATAATAATAATAATAATAACTAATATATATATAATATATATATAATATATATATATATATATATATAATAATAATATGTATATGTATATGTTGCTGCTGCTATATATATATATATAACTGCATATATATATATAATATATATATATATAAATTATACTTTATGTATAGGGCAGGGTCCAATATTTTCTTCGGGCTGAGCAAAAATTTCACCACCCAAGGTGGACATAATATTCTTAATTTTAGGCAATTTTGATGGGAAAAAATCAAACTGTAGCTTTTCTGACTCTAAAACGTCGTTTTTCGAATGGTTTCTGTGTCTGTAGTCATTCTTTAAGAATTTTTCATTTTTACAAAATCTTTGTTTTTGACAGACTTTGTTCTTTTCAACTTTTACCATTTTTTCGAAATGACTTC
>JABUQX010075528.1:0-17658 GCA_015478945.1 Trachelipus rathkii
GCTCGACAAACCTTCGCTCTCTCATGAATTACATCTCCCCCAGATCTTCATTGTTGGAGGTGAAATGCTGTCCTTTTCGTATAAAATTATAAATACTCGTCGGCAACTCGAACCATTCTAGTAAATTTTTTCGCCCCGACATAGCGTAGAGAGCTTCATCTGGACATGTGTAGTTCTCAAGAAATAGTCCGATGCAAAGTTGGTTATTTCAACTAGGCAGATCGAAATTCACTACCCTAAAACGTCTTTCATCTATTATATATTCATCGTCAGTCATCTCTTTGCATTCCCTTTTAAAACCTCTCTGCATTCGTCTCAACGCTGGAAGTAATTCCTCTATATCATCGGATGAGTAATTGAATAGCATACTTGCAATGGAAAGTCTTGTATCTTCGAACAAAGTATTGTAAAATTCCGGCCAAAAGCCACTCGGCTGGTTCATCAATATGTTCACACTTGAAAACTGCGCTGCACAGCGCTCAACAGCTGATAACCCATATGGTCGAAAAGAGTGCTGGGTCAGAATGCTAAAACTGTTTCCAAAGGTAACTCTATCACGAATCTCTTCTTGTTTGTTCTTAATCTTGAATTTTCATTCGCCCCCATTCCTAGCTCTCAGCATCTGATGACGGAGAAGGGACCTCTCTCTCTCGTGAGCGACAGGCAGTTGGTGGGGAATTGGATTTTTTCTCCCCTTTCCTTGTATGGGAATTTAGTCATACTTGTTTTAACGCGATTGTTCTTCGCAGCAGGCAAGTTCACTTAACAAAGAGATTTCTGTTATAAACTGAACAGCCTAATTCAAACTCTGTTTAAATCACTGAGTTCTACTGACCGTTTGAAATTTAGGCTATTGCTGAGAATTTTTCGTTCTACCGGTTTGAGCACGAATATTTGTTTCAACCTTTCAAATTATGGATTTTTCAACTAAGTTTTAAATACACAGTTTAATTTCCACGACACTGATCACAATTTGTTTAACACAAATAATAGTTAATGTACACACCACGGATTGTAATTTCGAACAGGTTTAAATTCACAGTTATTTTTCACAAATTTTCACCCCAATTTGACGGTGATCATTTTCAAGTAATTAAAACAATGATATTGCAGAAATGCACCCTTAGAAGGGGGGGTTTATTCACCCGGTTTTACCAAATCTAACCGAATACCGACCTAGTAATAGTAAAATAAATCAAAATGCGATTTAAAATATACTAGATCGGGTCTTGAGATTTATAAACTATCAAGAATGAGAATTGCAATTATGTGACCAACATATAATTGATGGTAAAATATGAGAATGGATCGCCAATAAATTAACTTTAAATACTCGTTTAATGTACAGCCGCAATATCAATATGAAACTGTCACTAATATAATTAACCTTTATATCAAAGGATTATAGACACAAAATCGTTCAATGCACTTCCTGCAAGAGGGATCGTACAAACAATCTCGAATCTTGAATAACTTTGCTGCTGTCCCATTTCGTCATCTGGCCAACTCACTATTCAGCAACTTGCAATCTCTCCCACCTAAAGCAGGAATAGTAGCAGGGATTCGTCAACCGCATTTTTCTACGGTGCAATGAGACCTATTTTCACCCCTTCGAGAAGGCGGGGCCCAAGACGGTTGCGAGAGCAACCGTCTACGTTCCTCCCCCCTAGTGCCCCCTTAGGCTAGCCCCTTTTTGAGTTTGCCTGAATTTCGGTTTACTCCTACTTATCCCCCATGGGTTTGACGTTTGAAATGACCATCCTTAAGGTCAGGGACGGAATAGTAGGATTATCTTGAACTCATCCAGACTCCGCCTTCCTTAGTAGACTTCCTAACATGAGTCCTGTATTATCGTCCTGTAATTGTACGCATGTAATGTATTGTTCCTAACTTGAACCAGCATGTATCTTCCTTAACCTTGAACGCATGTATGTATCAGTTTCGGCTCGTGAATCTATCCCAACATTAACACACCTACACCTACACCTTAACTTTTCCAAACACACACCTACCACCTACACCTACATACACACACACACTGGCCCATATTAAGAGCCGTCAGCGTCCTTTCATTCGCTCTTAGCACGTCCTTATTGACTTAAGACAGTCTCTTTCCTCTCCCGTGCCGTTAGCCATATTTCAAATATCAAACCAAAAAACTCGATCCCCTACCCACTTGGCAAGTCCAGGCATTACCACAGATCCACGTTAAATCTGAGAGATGATCTTTAATTCAAGTCTATATACATTAAATCCAGATAATAATAATAATGTATTAATATAATTTAGAATTAATATAATAAAATTATAATAAAATAATATACATATAGTAAATAATTATATATAATAATTAAAATGTTATTATATATAATATAATAATTAATAAATATTATATATAATATAATAAATATATAATTATTAATATATATATATATAATATATATATTATATCGATCCCGAGAAAACTTATAATAATACATAATAAAATAATAATAATAATTAAATATAATAAATAATAATAATAAATAAATAATAATACATCATAATAATAATAAATAATAAAATAATTAAGTAAAATAATCCATTTATTACCTATTATACAAAGAATAAGTATATATTAGATAGTAAATAATATTATTTCTCTATTAATATTATATATAAACTATAAAAATATATATTATATAGTATAATATAGTAATATATATAAATAATATAATATATATATATATGTGAGATATATATATATATAATATTATATATAATAGTATATAAATATATAGTAGTATATATATAAGGTATATAGTAAGGTGCGCGGAACTGCCTTGAATCCTCAGTGCTGAGCGCGCTTAGACAGCAACACACACACACACACACAACACATCACAACCTGTTACTATTATGATAAACACATTATAATAAATAATAATCATAATAATAATTAATAATAAATCAATAAGAATAATAATAAAAAATAATAATATAGAATATAATAATAAAAAAAAAAAAAGAATAAAACATAATAATAAGTTTGAAACTATATATTTTTATTAATATATATATATTTAATATATATGTTTATTCTATATATATTATATATAATATATAGTAAATATATATAGTATATATATTATATATAACATATATATATAATATATAATTATATATATAATAATATATATATATTATATGTACTATACATACGTATTTATTAATAGCCGCACTATATCTTTACTTATAATTTTAAAGCTAGAACTCTTTGGAAGCAAAGCGATTATCATGAGAGTAGCAAACAAAGCGTCTGACCGTAATGTATTATTACTGTACGGTAAAATAGACTACATTCTTATTATTCCTTTCTTTTCTTTGTATTATTTAAAATCTTGAAACAACCAATAAGAGTCTTTCCCTGACACCGGCAATATCTGACACCGAAAGAAGGAAGACGCCAGTTTCGCCAACCGAACATTTAAGCTCTAGGCGGGCTCGGGGCTGTCCTGCACGTAAGAATATATTATTTCTGATAAACTGGAAGTGTTAGATTAATTATAATGTTCTATTATATAAAGATTACCTCTTGTTAAGTGTCATTTGAACGTAGTATTGCATCACATAGTGAAATTATCAGTAAGATAAAAAATCTAAGAGAGAATGTGATAACAAATCTAGCAAGTCATATCGAACACTATAAGCTCCCCCCCTGTGCAATCATTCTAATAAAATAATATCTTGGAGTTGATACTCACGAAAATTAGTTCGAAAGAATGTGCCCATCCTATATGATTATTTACAAAATCTAAACGACTCAACCTATTATATGTATTCTTCGATTACCAACAACACAAATCAAGAATAAGTAATATTAATAAAAAATAAGCCACAACTATTTTTCGTACTAGCCCTTCCATCGCTATTAATCTATTTGTACCCGATAGTGTGATATATTCTAATTCTGTATAAATTACAGACACTCATATCTCAGATAGCTAGCAATATATAACGTAATATATAACTATATATATTAATAAAGTAATTTCATAATATAATAATATACCATTATATATATATAGGTATATTATAATAATATATAATTATATAAATATTAGATATATAATAAGAAGTAATATATATATATAAAGATATATATATAATATATATATAAAATTACACCACACAACACAACACACATACCTAGTACATAGCCACCTACATCACCCTGCTATAGTACTTACACTTACCACTCACACACAGATACACTCACACTACGCTTACACACACAACACACTCACACACAGATACACACACACACTGACACGCCAGCCATAGACACTTATTACACACTTTATACCTCACCAAGACACTGTTACCACCTAACCATAACCACTCTACAATCACCAATTAACACTCCCCCATAACACTATGGACGATCCAACATACATCAGCCAAGACCACTTAACGCATCTTACACTCGCCATAGGACACTTACACTCACAATAGGCAGTACACCACACACAAGAACTGCACGCACGCACACCCACCACACTCAAATCTTAATGCCTCAGCTCTTGATGTTTCAGCTTTGATGACTCATCTTTATAACCTCATCTTGGCGACCACCGATATATATGATTCATCTTGCATGAATCAATCTTTGCCGGTCATCTTTGATACTCAATTTTATTTATGGTCAACTTTTGTCAACTTTCATTATCATAGCGCGCAGACCATCGAATGTGTCTACCCCTTAGGTATATAGTGATAGGGAATCGATTTTGATATAATTAGCAAGTTGCCAGATGCGGCCTTAGTATTATTAGCTCGAGGGCTTACCCTGAACAGAGAATAACACAATATGGGCTACCCCGTATAAGGAGGAGATTCGAATGTGATATTATAAGTTGCTGTAGGACCTTCCTACTATGTTGATTAGGTATATTCTAGCCTTTTTACCCTAACCGACGAATCATAGAACAAATGCATATCATATTGATGAACCTTACCCCCTGACTCAATAAGAGCCTAAGCGGACCAACCGGACGCAGCAGATCCCTCCGCGGGAAGCCACGAACCCGCACCGCGAGCACCCGCCGCGGCCCGCCGCCGGCGTGCGCCCGCAGGCCTCAATATGTCATTTCCGCGCCCGCCCCCGCGCGCCCAAAACAGCGCGAAATGCGCGGAACCGCCGCCCGGGCGCCCGCGGCGCAAAGCCCCGCGCGACGAGAAAAGAATAGACGAGGAGGCAGTCATGTGATTGCAACTAACAGTGAGTGAAAAACATGATTGGCGCGAGCCTTTAAAACTTGGTACAGACCGAAAAGCAAAAAAGCGATAAAATTAAGTTCTCGACCATCACAATTACGAGCATATAGAAGAAGGAGACTCCGTACCACAGCACAAGAAAGGGAAACAGCCACCGCTAGAAACGGAGCGACCTAGCCAGGCAGGGGTCAGGGAAATAGAGATAAAAATAACGAGGGAGGTTCAATTTGGCAGAGACGGCATTACTTGGAGGTACTTGGGATGTAGGGCGAAAGCAGGGCCCTGAGTATAACAAAAATGACGGTGGACCTAAAATTGTTTGGGCCGAAAGCGGTAGGGTGTTCAAACACAGTGGTACAGAGAAAGGGCAGGTTTGTTGTAAAATAGTATGGACCTGTGGTATATATAGATGGAGCCGAAATACGCCCCGGTAGGTAATATATATATATATATATATATATAATATAGTAGCAGGTAGTTGAGTTATTTTTTCTCTTATGTTCTCTACTTTAAACAGACTTAGTTTTGATGGGTTATTTGTTGTAACTAAGAATAACTGTGGTCTGATCCGTCACTCACACATCGTGCTTACTTTGGGATGACCTATAAAAGAGACAGTTATCTGTCATTTTCAACACATTACTAGCAAGCATGGTTTCACGTTTGCCTGTTACTCGTGGGTAAGGGAAAGAGTGGACTCGTCTTGGTCTCTTGTGCCTAGGGTTCTACGAGTTAGTATTATGAGACGCCATTAGTTATCAACTACAGAAAACTATTAAAGAAATCCAAATTATTGTAAAAAACTGAAAGGTCGTACCTAACATAGTAGATATTAAGCAGATTAGATGAATAGTAAGAACCCGTTTAGCTTGTGAATAATTATCTAATGTTATTCATAAATAAAAGTAAGCGACAGATTAAGAAGTTATACTATTAGACAATGTTAATCATGTATGTGTCAGACGTTATTCGTATAAGAAGAACGTTTACATGTTGTATGGAAATATATTATATCTCCAAAACATTTGTTTGCTCCTAACAGGAGACTCGGACTATGAATAGATAGGGAGTTTTTAAATGAAAATATATATTATTTTATAAGTAATCTCTAAGTTGCTTAACGCTTCAGGACTACAATTACGCGGAACTAAAATCCCGATGCTGATAACTAAATGTTATAGCAAAAGAGGCGCGAGCACCAAATAAGAGGGCGTGCACAGCAGCATCGTGTTGTAGCAAATATAAAATGAGACAAACAATGAGTCGGACTACTGTTCTCTACACAACTGTACTGATAGAAATAATATATAAACGAATATTAAATTTCATTTAAGTTTATGGAATACCAACTGATTAGTATTACTTTTGATTTTATATTCTACTTATGAAAATATGGTCATATAAATACAAATGTGTGGAATGTGAGTTAAATAAAAATAATAAATAGTAGGGTGAATAAAGTCTTAAAATAGGTCTTAAGTAGATTAATTAAATATATATACCAAAATATGGGATTTCCATTTATAATCATTACTGACTGTCGTAGAAAAAACTTGGCTGAAACTGAGCTAATAAAAAAAGAAGTCGAGTAGCAGGATAAAAAGATGGTATGAGAAACAGTGAGGCAAACCAGGACGGATAGTATGAAGATAAGGCTGATAAGAATGTCAGGACGTACATGTCGAAGGTTCTAAATGGTTTATGTCTCAGAGAAGAGAAGAAAACGGAGATATGGTGCATCGGTGGATAATGCTTTATAATAGTGACAAAGTATTTTGTGTCAAGATAATATAAATAACAGTTCTTAGTATGAATCAAAGATATATCCAAGAAAAGTACATTAGATGAGATGGGTGTTATAATTTCAAGTGTGGGGCCGGGTTTAACTAAGAAATTTAAAATCAAAAATTAATAGTAAAATGTGGTGGTTTTATCGAGATACAAAGATGTTCGTGATAGTGACCGGCTGTGAGGAGGTGTGCTGAGCAATACAAAGTAATTTTCCACTTATACTGAGGTTACGAAATAGATTTAATAATAGAAATGAATATTTCACTTAAACGAAAAAATATAGAAGATTAGAAAGGAATTAATGAATAAAATAGCAAAAAATTTTAGTTATAATAATGGAAGTATATATATATAAATAAGAAAACATATATAAATATTTAAAAATATTAGATATAAAGCTATCATACAAAATAATAAAGTTTAGTTAAAAGAATTGAATATAAGTAGATAAAAAAATAGAAAAATATCAATTAAGTCGAATAACAAAAAGTCAAGAGAATCTATAAAAAATGATTTACGAGTCAGGCATTGATTCTTTAGGTGATATGAGAGAGTCATCTAACTGCAGTAGTAGAATTCTTAAAATGAGGCTATCCAGCAATAGAAGTTCCCTGCATCCTGGAATTCGATAGGTCGTGGTTAAGAGTCAGGAGTGTGAGTAAAACAAATAAGGATGGTAATGGTCGCTATGAACTAATCCTCCGTTTCGTGGCTATATAACGAACCAAAACTTGAGACATGAGAGAATTTTGACTTAAATAATATAGATTAATACATGACTTATAGAATGGATGGAAGTGAAATAAATAAAAGTAGGAGTAGAATAAATGCAGGTAATATAAAAATCAATGATGTAAGATGTAGATATAGACTCAGTTAAGTTCAGGTGAATAATAAAATACAAAGGAATACAATAAACTATCTCTATGATAGACTATTATGATAAATAACACCGTCAGATAGGAATATTATGTAATCTAATAATAATGAAACTAGGTAATAATATATTTAAACCGGATTTAACTATCAGAAGAGTGATTAAGCAATATATTGGAAATAAGCGACAAAAAATGGAGAGAAGATAAAGGAAAAACAAATGAGTGGTTTTATCAATCGAGTTCGCATAGGAGCATTATAATAGCAGTTTTGTGCCCCAGAATATTTTACAGACCATTCACCCTCATGTTATGTATTAATTTACTATCTGAATTTCAGTATATATCTCAATATTTACGTTAGTCAGGCAAAATATACCGATAGAAAATAGTATATTAAAACTGATATAGTTAGTTTTGAATCAATTAAGAGTAGACCCAAAGTTTAAGCAACATGCTACATGGAGCTTAATAACAGAAATTACCAATAGTTTATATCGTGCTCATGCCCTCGGAGGCGACTTTGTATTTACCACTCCGTCTCATATTATAACTGATTAGACTCTGTGTAACTCTGTTAGAATAGAGGAGCGTTTCTGGATATAAGAAATGATGAGTTGGTAGTTTCTGGATATGGATCTAAAAAAAGTTTGACGGAGAGACAGGTAAAAGGAGGTATTCTATATGAGATCGCTAAATAAAAAGATAGTAGTTCGGGACAATTAAGTGGAGTGATGTGTAGGGTTGAGTGGAAAGAATCTTATACTCTTTAGATAACCAACGACTTTATTACTATTTGTCGTCCGAGAACGTGAGAAGAATAAGAGGCGGAGTGTGTTATCTACAGGTTGACTGTGTGCGAGCGTACTCAGTGTCGTTTGAAACAGTAAGTGACATGACAGACATGATTATAGAGGGGAGGATTGAGAAGTAGTGCAAAAGTAGCTCATCGGACGTTGACTCATTACAGTGAGATGAATATTATATAGTGAGAAAACGCGGCGCGCTATATTATTGGATTTATAATGAGACACCCAGACATTTCCCGCGCACATGCGCTTGCGCCTAAATTTGAATCCAGCTCTCGAGATTGCGTGATCGACGAATAGACTATAAGAAGCCTGTCCGCGGCGCAGATCGCAATACGAGCGGCGTTGAACAGTAGACGCAAAACGCGGCTGACTGATTCCGCAAAATCGTCGTCCACAATCGCGCTCTCGCAATTTGAAAAGTCATATTTGTGTGCTGCCTCTTTGCTCTGCTTTAGCTGTGGCCACCGTTTGTTAGGAGCAATTGTTTCCCTCTAGTTCCTTTTTCGAGTCTGATTGTACTACGTGTATCCTATCCCGCAATACCTTAAATTTTAGTGTCTCACCGAGTACTTTGTACTCTTGCCTCCGATTTTATTTCATTATTAATTTAAAACAATAGAGAGTGCGCCTAAGCAAGCTAATGTGTTGGTTACCCAATATATCCGCAGTAAATATTTACATAAAGTATAGTAGACAGCTAAGTATAGTATACTAAAGCGAGGCGATGTAGGAAGGAGGGTGATCAGAGAATAATGCTGATAGTAAAAAAAGTTATACGTAACGTCAGTTATTATAAATATATATAAGAGAAGCGAGCCGAGCAATCTTCATATATAATAAGAGACTCAACCAATAGCTGAAAGCTACAGACCGGTATAGATTAAACAACTAAGTGAGGAGACACTCAATATAATTAGAGGTATAATCGTATATGACGGAAACTAGTTAATAAAGCTTAATAATCAGTCATAAGAACGAGACGCAGCCTGTAGATACACGATAATATTAACACCAACTAGATATGGTACTAGTACGATATACCGAATATACACTAATGTGTAGTAAGACACCAAAGGAGCGATGCGATAGCTTCAGGGGAAACCAGTCAATAAGGTAGATATATATAACCATGACAAGAATAATATGCGTAAGCATTAAATGATACACCAGTCAAATGAGAACCGGCAAAGAGGACTTACTAGCAAAAGTATATATAATATATATAAATGATAATCATTCTAAAAAGGGGGAGCTCCAAAGAGACGGTGAGATAGCTAAGATGAAGTTAGTCAACAAAGAAGAACCTAATCAAAGCGGAGGCAGTTAAGTAAGTGAAGTAGAGGCGATATGGAGGTGAGAGTAGTATCGGGAGGTAGCATAAGACGGTAAGCTAGTGATAGTTAAAGGGCCAGGCGATAAGGTCGGAGCGATATGGAAGGCTGATAATAAATAGGCGCAACGTATAGAGGATATAATACAGTAGGGAGAGACAGTATAAATTAAGGGGCAGTGGAGGTAGGAAGGCAGATGAGAATAGTTAGAAATATATACGACTAGTGGTATATAGTATGTATGACGGGAAGTAGTAAGCTTAATATATAAGGGTCGGTGAATAAATTAATGACCTAAAGGACAAGATGTTAGCCGGACTAGTAATATGATTACAAAATACGTGGAGTGCGTAGGATATATTACCTATCACACAATTGGCTGCGTCGGTGTACAGGAATCCAAATGACATTTTTTCAATCCGTTTTTATTAAACGTCTTTCGAGTCTCGATAGACAAACCTTTTTATGAGCGATGCCTTGAATTAAGAGGTGACTATGATAAAAAAAAAATTAAATAAGAATTATGACTTATATAATAAAGATATATAAAGATATATTAATAAAAAATAAAATATTAAATTAACGTAATATATAATATGATATATATAAAAAGAATGATTTTTAATATATGAATAAGTAAATATATAATAAGAAATATAAAATTAAATAATATAGATAAGTATATATATATATAATAAGATTATATAGAAATATTATATAGAATATAATATAAATATGAATAATTAATAAATAGGATATATATATAATGAAAATTATGAATAATAATATATATAAAATATATTATATAGGTACATTATAATAAGAAATAATTATATAAATAGATTATGGGTCATAAGAGAAATATTAGAGTAATAATGATAAAGATTATAAAAAAAAATAAATAATGAGATTATAAATTAAATAATAAATATATATATATATATATTATATATGCCAGCTTATTAGCAGTAGGGACTGTCCCGAGTGACGGAAAGAGTTTACTGCAAACATTCACCAACTTGTGACAGTCAACGAAAATATGCTGAATGGACGCGGAGCATGGCGTTGAAAAAATTTGTATGCAGCTGGTGAGATCCCAGACATAAGAGTGGTAATGAGTAAGACAGGTATGGTCATTAGGGCAGCCGCTGTCGGAACTCCTCCACTTCTGGCATCGATCTTTGAAACTCTGGTTAAGATTGGGAAGAAAATCGAAAGGAGAGAGGAAGCATCTTCTAATCTCAAGAGGGAGATATCTGGAGATTCGAAGATGTCAGCAGCTTCATTACCAGCCACTCCAACTTGGAAAAGGATCCAGCAGAAAATAACAATTATCTTTCGGCGGAGAAACGGCTGGACAAATAGCACAAGAGGGTTCTTCAGATACAGAATATGAGGAGACTGTAACTGTAAGGCACTGCGATAGTCTGAGCAAACGACAAACTAAATCGTCGATATAAATGAAGCAGAATTACAGAGAGAATGGAACAATGGGCGTTTTCAGAGATTACACATCTATGTGCAGGATTACACCTTCAGCGGTGAGCCAATGTTCGGTACCCAAACAATAGTTGGTCTGGTCAAAGACGAAAGGACCAACCACGGGGAGGGTAGAACGGAAGTACCCACTGCCAGTGCACAAGAGAATATTCCCCCTTCTAATACAGAGGTGTGTGTTATGTATAATTATACAACGTCAGTAATGATTTCTCTGATATGTATTATATGTAATTATATTATAAGTAATAATTATATATATATTAATATATATATATTATATATATATATATATATATATATATAATATATATATATATATATATATATAAATGTTTACATGTTTTTCTCTTTTTTTCACAGAGAGGAAATAAACGAAAACTGGCTGATGTTGTAGCTGACGCTGAAGATGATAACGAAAAAGGTTTAACTGATTGTAAGGGAGGTGGTAATAGGGAGGGTTCTGAATTCACAGCAGAGTTAATAGATGTAACGAGAGCTGCATATACGAATAGGAATTCTGAGGTTATCGATACACACAGGTATCGTGTGAGGGTTGATGAAGCTAGGGTTTTCAATCAGGGTAGGGATATAGGGGATTCTTTCATGAGAGTTATCAATGATATTATATTACATTTAAGAAATGATGTGTCACATAGAGAAGCTAGAATCCGTGTATGGTTTACATTCAATGACGGGGGACGGAATGAGTATCATGTAAATATCCCTTACGCTGAAATGGATAGAGAGGATTTGGTTTCTTACTTAACGGGTCGTTTAATAACAGCTTTTCAGTCGGGTGATAAAGCTACATTCAGCGATTTCATTGTTGAAGTACAGGTAGCGCATGATGTTGAAGGTAATGGGCCTATTATACCCTTCAAAGTTAATTTCCCGAAAGAAAATTTGAATACTGTACAGTTAAGAATAAGTAATTATGACGGTATCGAGTACGAGGGAGGTTGCGGATTTAGAGCTATAGCTTGTTGTTATAAATTATTTCAGGAAGAACAAAGAAACCCTAACCGTGAAACGGAACATAAGATAAGTAAGTATTTACCTTCAACTATACATGAGTTAGGTATACAAATAGCTAACGCTTGCGGATTGGAATATAATGAACCTTTAGGCGCTGTTAAGTTCGAGATAATTGAACGTGTATTAAATTGTAGAATATATGTATACCGTAACGATGCAGATGAAAAATTTCATGTAGTGTATTTACCTCGCGAACAGGACCGTAAAAAACCATTATATGTAATAGGTTTTGATTTTAAAACTACCCATTACTTCTACCCCTACCTAAACATTCATTTAAGTCCACGATAGGTAGTGCAGAATCTAAAAAAAATACTTCACCTATTTTCTGTCAGCTATGTTACATTTTTATTGATGATTATCATAAACATATATCGAGCGATTGTCCCGAGTATCGTTGTTCTCAATGTCTCACACACCTTTGTAAAGGAAACGTGGAAAATGCAGTAGTCCCTAGGAGATATTGCAAGGAGTGTAATAGGGAATTTTATAATGAAGAATGTTACAACTATCATAAGGGGGAAATTTGCAGGAAAGTCAAGATCTGTGATAAATGTGACGAAAGTAAAATAGCTGATAAATATGGGATTCATCGTCATGATTGTGAACATATAAAGTGTAATGTATGTTATGAAAAGTATAATCCTGATAAAACTGGTCCTCATAAATTTTACATGAAAACAATAAAAGAGAAAAAAACAGAAGGTAAAAACGTATTTACGTTTTACTACGATTTAGAAACATATAATCATAATGCCAGGGTAGATGCTGCAGGAAGATCAATGATGGATATGGTACCTTATCTAGCTGTGAGTATGCTAGTATGTTACAAATGCAGTGAAAAAGAAACAGAACAGTGTGAGACATGTGGAACAAAAAGAACTGAAGTATTCCATCTGGATTTAGAAACTGCAGAAGAATATGATAAATGTCCCGTGGATAAAATGATTAATTATTTATTCAATTTCTCTGAAACTCATAAGAATGACGATATAATAGTAGCTGCCCATAATGGGTCAAAATTCGATACACAGTTTGTGTATGCGAAACTGTTAGGTAGAACGCATGAGGCTTCTATTTCTAGCAACCCCGTTAAAAGAGGAAATAAAATTATCACCATGTCATCTAACAACAACATTTCCTTTAAAGATACATTGTTGTACATGCCTTGTGCTTTGAAAAAGTTACCTCAATGCATGGGGATTAAGGGGGATATAGCAAAAGGGTTCTTCCCATACATCAAATTCACGTTTCTCTGCGTCATTCATTCTATCGACTTCGAATACATCTCTCTCTGGAATATCCCCTTTGTAATTTATATTCGCTAAAGTTAGAAACCTGTATGGAAAGAACCCTTTTGCTAGATCCCCCTTAATCCCCATGCATTGAGGTAACTTTTTCAAAGCACAAGGCATGTACAACAATGTATCTTTAAAGGAAATGTTATTGTTAGACGCCATGGTAATAATTTTATTTCCTCTTTTAACGGGGTTGCTAGAAATAGAAGTCTCATGCGTTCTACCTAACAGTTTCGCATACACAAACTGTGTATCGAATTTTGACCCATTATGGGCTGCTACTATTATATCGTCATTCTTATGATTTTCAGGGAAATTGAATAAATAATTAATCATTTATCAACAGGGCATTTTTCGTATTCTTCTGCAGTTTCTAAATCCAGATGGAATACTTCAGTTCTTTTTGTTCCACATGTCTCACATTGCTCTGTTTCTTTTTTGCTGCATTTGTAACATACTAACATTGTTACAGCTAGATAAGGAACCATATCCATCATCGATCTTCCTGCAGCATCTACCCTAGCATTATGATTATATGTTTCTAAATCGTAGTAAAACGTAAATACGTTTTTACCCTTTGTATTTTTCTCTTTTATTTTTTTCATGTAACATTTATGTGGACCAGTTTCAGTAGGATTATACTTTTCATAACATACATTACAGTTTATATGTACACAATCATGACGATGAATCCCATGTTTATCAGCTATTTTACTTTCGTCACATTTATCACAGATCTTGACTTTCCTGCAAATTTCCCCCTTATGATAGTTGTAACAGTCTTCATTATAAAATTCCCTATTACACTCCTTGCAATATCTCTTAGGGGCTAATGCATTTTCCACGTTTCCTTTACAAAGATGTGTGAGACATTGAGAACAACGGTATTCGGGACATTCGCTTGATATATGTTTATGATAATCATCAATAAAAATGTAACATAACTGACAGAAAATAGGTGATTTATTTTTACGCGCTTCTAAACTACCTATCGTAGACTTAATTGTATGTTTAGGAAGAGGGTAGTAGTAATGGGTGTTTTAAAATCAAAACTATTACATAATGGTTTTTTTACGGTTCTGAGTTCGCGAGGTACAATACACTACTGAAATTTTTCATCTTGCATCGTTACGGTATTAACCATAAAAATAATTCCCCATTTAATACACGTTCAATTTAATTCTCGAACTTACAGCGCCTAAAGGTCATTATATTCCAATCCGCAAAGCGGTTAGCTATTTGTATAACCTAAACTCATGTTAGTTGAAGGTGAAATACTTTTTACTATCTTATGTTCCGTTTCACGGTTTAGGTTCTTGTTCTTGCCTGAAATGAGTTTATAACACAAGCTTAGTAGGCTCTAGATCCGCACCTCCGATCGTACTCGATAAAGGCCGTGGGTCATAGATTATTTTCTTTAACCCGTTGTACAGTATTTCCAAAATTTGTCTTTCGGGAAATTAACTTTGAAGGGTATAATAGGTCGGCCCATTACCTGCAACATCATGCGCTACCTGTACTTCAACAAGATCGCTGGAATGTAGCTTTTATCATACCGACTGAAAAGCTTTATTAAACCGACCCGTTTAAGTAGAAACTCAAAGTCCTCTTCTATCGACATTTTCAGCGTAAGGGGATATTTACATGATACTGCATTACCGTCCCCCGTCAATTGAATGTAAAACCATACACGGATTCGTAGGCTTCTTCGTATGTGGACACATCATTTGTAAATGTAATAGTTAGATATCGATTGATGACTCTCATGAAAGAATCCCCTATATCCTTACCTTGCTTGAAAACCCTAGCTTCATCAACCCTGACCGCCTATATTTTGTGTGTCGATAACACGTCGAAGTCTTGCGGTATAGTTGCATGCTTCGTGTACATCTAGGTTACTCTGCTGTGAATTCAGTGTACCTCCCTATGTACTTAATGTTGTACCTTGTCCCTTGACAAGTTCAGGTTATAGCCGTTTGTTCGTTATGCTGATTCTTGTCAGCGGTAAAGCGTGTGACACGTCAAGCCAGTTTCCGATTATTTTCCTCTCGTGTGAAAGAAATGAGTAAAGAACTTATGATTGTATTTGATAGTGTTTTGGTGGGGATGTTTTTGTGGTGTTGTATGGTGTTTTATATATGTTATGAATGAGTATAGTAGTATATATATAATATATATATTATATATAATTAATTATATATATGATTATATATATATATATATATACATATAATACATATCAGATAATCATTCTGAACGTTGTATAATTATAGATCACACACACCTCTGTTTAAAGAAGGGGGGAATTTTATTCTCTGTAACAC
Source organism: Trachelipus rathkii (assembly GCA_015478945.1). Lineage (NCBI taxonomy): Eukaryota > Metazoa > Arthropoda > Malacostraca > Isopoda > Trachelipodidae > Trachelipus > Trachelipus rathkii. The sequence goes on from JABUQX010075528.1 coordinate 16,223, forward strand.
GGGGTAAAGGGTTGATCGAGCGTGATCGGGGGTCTTCTGTACCTCATCGACATCTCATCGGCTGTTTAGAACAGTGAGTCATATGAATTCAGGAGTCATGGGGATTCAATCCTATACAACATGCGGCACGTATTTCAAATTAAGAGACCAGCTCCCCCTCAATCTCGCTGAGCGATAACGTTGTGGGTTAAATCGCTTCAGCCTCTGTCTGTTTCATTTTATTGAACGACGTTTTAAGGACCCTTGATTCTCTGTTTGTAGAATATTCAATTTATGATATATTAATATATAATATGATAGGATTATACTAAAATATATTATAATGATATATTATATATGTTATAATATATGTAGTATAGTATATATAAGTATAATATATAATATATACATATATATATATTTATATAAGTATTAGTATATATATATATTATATATATATAGTATAATATATATATTAGTATGTATATAATATATATATATATATTATATATGTATATATTAGTATATATATATATTATTGTCAGTATTAGTATTGTGGTGTGTGTGAGTACTTATTAAAGGTATTTGAAGATATATTTATGTAAGGAATGAAATGTAAAATGAACTTTGCCGCCCGCCTTTTGATTTCGACATGTATGTTAATGGTTTCCATCGGCGTTGTTGAGGTTGTGGCGGTATAGATACAGATGCGGTCACAGATCCATCCGATGATTCTTTACATCCTGATTCTGTTGAAGCTTCAGAGGGTTGTTGAATAGAGTTCTTAGCATCTTCTGGTTTATTACACTGTATACCACCACCGCTCTGATTTTGCGTCATTCTTCTAAGGGCTTGTAATTTACGTCTCTCTGCTTTAGAAACAAGTTTAGGACGACTCGTATTTGGATCCTCTATAGATTCGATTCCTTCAGAGGGTTGTTGTTGTTGTTGTTCTTGTTGTTGTTGTTGAGGGGGATTGCCGGTATCTTCAGGAACACAGTGTTTACTTTCATCTTCGATTTGATTTTGTACAGTTCTTCTACATGCCTGTATTCTAACGTCTCTCCGCTTTCCGATATGAAGCCTAAGGAGGCTTATGGCAGGTTATCATTACCTCTCACTACCACCACAATCCTCGCACCTCTTCCTGAAAGGTCCTGTTCCGCGCGTTCAATAATGAAAGATGGATTGACTGTAATATTTTTATCGAAGTTGCTTTAATAGGTAATATTTTTTTTTTTTATATTTTTACATATATTTTTTTTTTTTTTTTTTTTTTTTTTTTTTTTTTTTTTTTTTTTTTTTTTTTAAAAATATATTTTTTTAAAAAATATTTTTTAAAAAAAATAATTTTTTTAAAAAATAATTTTTTAAATATTTTAAAAGAAACAATATTTTATTTTAAGAGTATAATAAATTAGAATAAATAAATATTTTAATAAATACAGCTAAAAGTT
>JABUQX010075530.1:5000-7500 GCA_015478945.1 Trachelipus rathkii
GTATACAATATCACGTTCGCCAGTGGAACCCGCTTAACAGTGTTATCTAGTAGTGGCATCTTCTTAAACTCTCCAGTATAATTTCCTTCAGGAACGAACTTTTACGAAGCACGATTCCATTGCATCCCGTATTTCTGAGAACTCGGACACGAAAGCTGTTTGCTATTCCATCGACCACTGGTAGATGATGGGAAAACTCATCGGTCCCTCCTACCATACATAAATCATCTTCAGACTGCTGTGGCTCTTCACCTGTTACTAACAGGGCTTTATCCTCGGCAGAAATATCTGCGGACGCCACTGTGGTCTTCACTTCCTCTCTTTGTCGATTCTGGAATATATTAAAACTCCTACCGCTACTGTTGTAGGGTGAAACTCGGCAATCTCTTGCAATGTGTCCTCGGCGCTGACACTTGTAGCATGTCACAACGCCCCTTGGCTCGCTTGAGATTCTTCGGTTTTCCCTTCTACTGTCATTGCTCCGGGCAACATTTGCCGCCTATTATTCCTTTGGAGTGACGTATTTTGCTTTGTGGACTTTCTTTCGGTGGATCTGTGATAGCTATTTCCTGGTCTGCTTCTAAAATTATTCTGGTGACTGTTACGGGGAACTAAACTAATCTTATGGGCTTGTAAGAAATTTTCTGAACTTACAATAATTTTTGTCATTCCTTTTTCATTTTTCTCTTTCAGAAATGTGGCTAGTTCTTTTGGTACAGTACTCATATATTTGTCAATTGTGAAAAATTTCAATAACTCCTCAACAGTTTCTTTAACATCAGCCGCTTCGATCCATTTCTTCAAGGATTCTAATATCTTATTCATATATACATTCGGATTATCATCATCGGTCGGGGACATTGATTTAAACTTAGAGTGGTACCCGCTCTCCGTCAAGTCGTAATGTACTAACAACGCTTTCTTGAGGACGTCGTAGTTAGACGCATTCTCAACGGTAAGCTGATTATATACTTTTACGGCCTTTCCTGTGAGAACCGAACCCAGAATGTATGTATACTTTTCTTTAGGAATGTTGTTTGCCACTGCCTATTTCTCAAATAGAATAAGATAATCCTCAATATTGTTGACCTTCTCGTCGAAATTCGGGATCTTTAACTTTGGGAGTTTGTCATGAGAAGCGTTATTTGTAAGAGAAGAGTTTTGTGCTGCAGTAGCTGCATCGTGCTGACGTTGACGTTCCTCTGCGTCAAGTTTCATTTGTAGCATTCTTTCCTCCGACTCTCTGGCCTCTTTCTATGCTTCAAATTTCGCCTTACGCTCCTCCGCTTCGGCTTTCAGCTTCCTTTCATCAGCTTCTGCCTTAAACTTTCTTTCTTCAGCATCGGCTTCCATTTGCAATCTACGTTCTTCCAAACTTGCAGCAATCTTTTGTTCCTCTATTTCAGCTTGAATCCTCTGTGCTTCTAACTCTTTCTCTTTAGCAATTTTTCTCTCCTCAATCTCTCTTTCTTTTAAAGTCTCTCTCTCACGCATTCTCTCACCTCGACAGAAGTTAGCGGCATCAACACCTGTGAGACCGAAGCCCTTTGCATAACTCCAACAAAGCTTCGTTACAGCCATTATTACAGTAAATATCAATAGTTTAGCCCAACAGTCACAAATTTCTACTTTTTCTGCTTTTCAAAAATCGAACATTTTCCTGGATTTTTGCTCTGCTTATCAGTGTCTCGAAAAATATTTTATACGCAAAAAACTTTATATATATATATATGTATATATATATATTATATATATTATATATATATATAAATTATATATTATATATATATATATATATATATATATATATATATTATATATAATATATATATATATTATATATAATATATATATATATATATACAGGGATGGGCAGCTATCTAGATACAATGTATCGAGTCGATACGTATCGATGATACATTTGTATCGGTTTAATGGTATCGCTTAGTAATTTCCTAATGTATCGAGTATCGTTATCGGGAAAATCGATAATCGATATCGATACATTTCCAAAAAAATTTATCATAGCAATACAGTAATATATATATTATATATATATATATTATATATATATATATATATATATTATATATATATAAAATATATATATATATATATATATAATATATATATATATATATATATATATATATATTTTATATATAATTATAATATAATATATATATATATATATAAAGTATATTTATATAAATATATATATATATTAATATATATATATAATATTATATATATATATATATATATATATATATAATATATATATATATTATAAAATATGTATATTATAAATATATATATTATATATATATATATATTATAATATATATATTATATATATATATATATATATTATATATATATAATATATATATAAATAATATATATATATATATACTATATATATATATTATATATATATATATATATAGCCTATATTAATCCAGAAGAGGAAAAGAGACAGTTCATGGAAATGTTGGCG
>JABUQX010075530.1:15000-20000 GCA_015478945.1 Trachelipus rathkii
TTATTAAATATCATATATATATATGATATATATATATAAATATATATTATATATATATATAATAAATATCTATATTATAATTAATATCAGGCGACATATAGTAAGTTTTTATAGTCACCAACATTTTGACTCTTTTTTTATTAAAACAAATAAAATTAAAAAACATTACAATAATTTACTGTAAAAAAAGAATATTTACAAACATACAATTTTTTAAAGCAAAAACAGACTACTCCTAGAAAGCATGACCACGATACTTAATAACTGACATCATTGGAAAAATTACCCGGACCTGGCTTGAAGACAAAAATTTTTGATCGGCACAGAAAGTCATCTAATAATGATTAGAGCCAGCCAACATCTGAACTCGGACAGAATAAAAATACGATATACACGAAATACAAACTTGTGCGGTGAGCGGAAACATAAGTAAGTCTAATACGATAAATTACAGAGATCCATTGTGCATTGATACACAAAAGAAATCAGGAATACCTTCGAGCACTTCTAGCTTATGTCATTCGGCTAGCCGCTTTTAGCTCTTCCCGTCTCAAATAATTTACATTCGTACCTACCCGTCTTTTTTTATCATCTCCTGAAACGATTATTACCTGCACGTGTTTTCTTCTTCATATTTTTCTCTAATTTCTCTTCCGTCCTCTTTAAGTGAATTTTCTAAGTTAGTAATTATTTTATATTAAATTAGAGAAAGATTAAAATTTCCATATAAATTATTTTTGACCCCAACATTAAACTTAGTGGTAGATATAGATTTAACTATTAATATTTATAGTCGTAAATTAAGTTATAGAACTATGCCACTTTATATATGTTTATATTTAAAATTACGTTATTTTGTCATATAATAATAAAACAAAATACAACTATTTTATACCGAACCTTCTTTTACAAGAAACAAAAACATCCAAGCCTTGTTTTTTATTGAGCCTATCGAAATAGATTCCATCTTCAATTTTAGCAAGTAATTGCTTTATAATATACTAAGTATAAAAGAGGAATATACATTAATTTGCGCCTATTGTTACTTATTGGAAGGAGAAGATATTAATAATATACAATAAACTGAGAAGAGAAAGCAATATAAGACTTGAGGATAGATAATAAACTGTTTCCATCATAATAAAAATTAAATACATGATAAAGATTTGTTATATGATATAAATAATATAAAATATTTAATAAAGTAAAGTGTAATATATTTAACAATAAATATGAAATTATATTAAATATTATTTTACACCAAATATTACGCGATATATTCGATATATAATTATTCCATTTGCTATAGATAATATAATATTTTATATAGATATCATCCGTATTAAGGTATAAGATAGATATATATATTAGAGGATTTAAAAAGATAGCATTATAATTATATATTAATGAAATCTAAACATAAGAGGATATAATATACAATAAATAAGAATTTATATATGCGCAGAGAGATATATATTAAAGATATAGATAAAAATGTATATATAAATATACATAATATACTATATAGATAGGCATATAAATAGAAAATGACCTCTACATTAAAAAACATATTTGGAATTTATTATTATATAGCCTATGTGACACAATATGAATATATCAGAAAGAATTTAATATTAATATTCAAATAGTATATTCTTACATCACCAAATATTTACGCGATATACGATAATAAAATATATTAAACACTACTGAATAATATTATATATATATATGATAGAATATATATATATTATATATATATAGATAATTAGGTTACTACTATCTGAGTCTTTAAGTTGATATCTAATTAATAAGCAGCATAAAATAAGCTTAGAAAGCTTTTTTGTATTCCATTTATTATGAAGTCCTGAAGATAATAACGAGAAGCGCGGGACGAAGACAGTCGAGCAAGTGAAGAAGAGGAAGAGTCAGAGAGGAAGTAAGAAGTAAAGAAAGGAGTAAAGAAAATTAAGGGAGATGAAAATTAAGAATTGAGAGAGAGAGAGAGTAGAGCTCGGTTGTTAACTAAATTTATTTTATTTTACTGTTAAATAATATTCCTATTATACATTTGCTTAGGTACGAAAACAATTCTGAAATTAGGGAACTTTAGGTGAGTCAAAAATATACTAATCTACGGACATAAGAGTCCGTATTATAGTATTTATTGCAGTATGTAGCTTCAAAAAAATTTTAATTAATAAAGATTTCGTGGCAGATGAGACAAAGAAAGATCCATTTTTATACACAGAAATGAATTCGCAACCAAACGACAAGAAATTTCTAGCAATAGATTACTGTGGTTAGATATAGAATATAAAATTCTGATAATAAATTGTATTAGATGGCATTTGGTGATTTTTTTGAATTTTTTTTTAAAAAAAATTACAATTTTGTGATTTTTGGATTTTTTTTATTTTAATATTTTTTTCAGATTCCGTGACTTCACGCGATAATATATTTTACCTGCAGAATTATTTATTTCGGCGTTGACGAAGGACGAATCCAAAAAATCAAAAAAATATCAAAATAATTAAAATAATCACATTTTGATTTTTTTATAAATATTTTATTTTATTCCAAGTAGTCATCAGAATATATACTAAAAATCAATTACAAATACCTTACAGAATGCAATAAAGAGTCTGGATTATGGTGAGCATTTTATCCTATATTTTTTCTAAGATTTAAGAAGAAAACGAACGCAAAGACTTTTGCATATTTTTAGGCACATTAATGCAACAATACGAAATGCTTCCATGAATATCATTTTTACTTTCAGGATGGAGCGCGTATGGTAGTAAATACGAGTGTTTTCTAATAATATAAAGAAAATCTTGATAATATAAACAGAAATTGTGTCTGAAAATGTATATAGATTTTTTATCTGAAAAAAATTTATAATAGAACCATAATATATACAAGTATAGTAAAGAAACCACCATGTCTAAAATAAGTATATGAATAAATGCTGATATATATATATTTACATACTAATAGTGGCATCAAATAAAAACATAAACAGTTCAATTTAATAACTACAAGATATTATCTAAAACAAGTATTAATTTAAATAATAGAGCAGTCATTCTAAATGATCGTCTTTTGCTGCCTTAACAGAAGCCGTAAGTATGTTGGACCAGCCTTCAGTTTTAGCACTCATGACCTCCATCTGAAAGCTCTTCACTGCAACCATTAGAACTTGCTTTATAAAAACCAATATTTTGGATTTAGTCTTGAGCGGAAGATAGCCCTAAAATTGCCCATAATTTGTATTTGTATTCCCAAGGATTAAGATCAGGGCTGCCAGACGACTAATCGTCAACCGTCAGAAAAGCTTGAGTAGTCCTTACTTTATATATCGGTGCTGAATAATATTGTAAGGTCCCTTGGTCATTTTGGAAGAGGGTTTGACATTGTGGCTTGCTATTACACGGCTGCCTAAATTTTAAGCGCCTTCTTGCAAAAAATGGACGTCTGTGATCCCATCGCCAACTCGTTACCCACCAAATCATCACAGAAGCCGGATGATGATATCTTTGGACACTTAGTACAAGTTCTGCCGCTTCCTTAGATGATGTAGCACTATACCCTATCGCTTTGTTTAACAGATTTTTTTTTCGTACTCCGTCAACAGTCGTTTAGACTTTCTCTCTCGCATTTCTATAAGGCTTCCGTAAGTAAATATCCAGATTCGAAGTTCTTAGATATCTCCATTTTACTTGATACATTTTCTTTATAAAGAGAATTTCAATCAATTCTTAACCTTTACAGCTTTGACAGTCAAGTGTTCGAACGTAAAGTGGAATACCAGATCTATGGCGATTTTTTCACATCATTAGTGTCCTCGTATAACTTATTGGCATGATGATACACAGAAATGTGTGGCAAATACCACCTAGTGGTGGGAAAGTCTTGGAAAATGGTACCGTTTTCTATGCCGCACTTATGTAACGCTATAACAGTAACACGGTTTTCTTTATCGCCCTGCTCTATAGCTACTTAATATGCAACTACGTAAACATAAAGCTTGAAGTGTGAAATTTGTATATTGGGGTGTTTGACAGTCAAGTGTTCGAACGTAAAGTGGAATACCAGATCTATGGCGATTTTTTCACATCATTAGTGTCCTCGTATAACTTATTGGCATGATGATACACAGAAATGTGTGGCAAATACCACCTAGTGGTGGGAAAGTCTTGGAAAATGGTACCGTTTTCTATGCCGCACTTATGTAACGCTATAACAGTAACACGGTTTTCTTTATCGCCCTGCTCTATAGCTACTTAATATGCAACTACGTAAACATAAAGCTTGAAGTGTGAAATTTGTATATTGGGTGTGTATGATGATGAAGTTTTAAAATGTAAACAGGGAGGGCAGATCTATGGCGATTTTTTCACATCATTAGTGTCCTCGTATAACTTATTGGCATGATGATACACAGAAATGTGTGGCAAATACCACCTAGTGGTGGGAAAGTCTTGGAAAATGGTACCGTTTTCTATGCCGCACTTATGTAACGCTATAACAGTAACACGGTTTTCTTTATCGCCCTGCTCTATAGCTACTTAATATGCAACTACGTAAACATAAAGCTTGAAGTGTGAAATTTGTATATTGGGGTGTTTGACAGTCAAGTGTTCGAACGTAAAGTGGAATACCAGATCTATGGCGATTTTTTCACATCATTAGTGTCCTCGTATAACTTATTGGCATGATGATACACAGAAATGTGTGGCAAATACCACCTAGTGGTGGGAAAGTCTTGGAAAATGGTACCGTTTTCTATGCCGCACTTATGTAACGCTATAACAGTAACACGGTTTTCTTTATCGCCCTGCTCTATAGCTACTTAATATGCAACTACGTAAACATAAAGCTTGAAGTGTGAAATTTGTATATTGGGGTGTTTGACAGTCAAGTGTTCGAACGTAAAGTGGAATACCAGATCTATGGCGATTTTTTCACATCATTAGTGTCCTCGTATAACTTATTGG
>JABUQX010075530.1:25000-34791 GCA_015478945.1 Trachelipus rathkii
TCTTTCCTTTACTGACTAGCAATAGAACTGATGGAATCACTCTCCTTTTACTGTTATCGTGCTCTTCCGAATTCTCTAGTCCAACACCTATTTTGAGAGCTCGTGTAAATCGTCTTTTTCCCCCCCATTACCCCAGACTTGACCGCTATGCTTATACTTTCATGTACTCTGCTGGTAAAGTCTAGAACACTTTATTATTCTGGGTTTCCCCACTTCCTTTGTTGACATGAACACATTTATACTCTTGTGTCGGGACATGACCTTTGATCTCAATGGTGAGTTATCTTTTCACAACTCTGGTGAATTTATGTAGACTTGTGACCTTTTACACACCAGAGGTGACGCACTTGCATGCACGAGGCAATGTAGCCAGGGGAAATTGAGTTGTATGTTTATCCTGACTTAAATGGATTAAAGGTACGTAAGAAAATATACTTTGATAGCAAATTCAGTTTCAGTTAAACTAAGGATGCTCGATCCCACCATGGACATAAGTTTGAAACCCAAGACCATCGGACTTTCTACATATGAAGCAATTAGAGAGAATATGAGTTTTGTATTTCAAAAAGAATATCCTTTTGTATGTTACAATGTTTGTATTGATGTAATAGTACTCAAATAAGTGTAATAATACAATATACCTTAAACTCTAAATTAATTACCGAAAATCTTAACAATGACATTTTTTTTGTGTTTATATTATTTGTGTATATATATATATATATAATATATATATATATATATATTATATATATATATATATATTAAATATTATATATTATTAGATATATATATATATAATATATAATATATTATATATAATATATATATATAATATATATATATATATATATATATATATATATATATATATATAATTTTATATATATTATAAACAGGTATATAGACTTAAGACGTCTGCAGTAATAATATATAGTAATACCTTAATTAAAAAATAGAAGAAAATCAATACTCTTTTAATAAGAGGTTGTAAGTTAATATCAACAATGCAAGAAAATTTCATTGAGGAATCATTAGCAGAAATGATTTCGGACCAAACTTGGTCCTCCTTCAGCTGCTATAAAGGTTTATAGCACTGAAGGAGGACCAAGTTTGGTTCGAAATTATTCTGCTAATATTCCTCAAATGAATTTCTTGAAATAGTTTGATATTAAACTACAACCTCTTATAAAAAAGAGTATTGATTTTCTTCTATTTATATAAGGAGATTTTCACAAGTAATATTTTAATTAAAAACCATTAATATATATAGAATATATATATATATACTATATATATATATATATATAGGTATATATAGATACTATATATATATATATATATATATATATATATATATCATATTATATATAATATCTTATATATATATATATATAAAACAGACTGTTGGTGATCTGCCAAATTTAACAACCCGTTCTCTGCTTTGTCATTTGAAGTAATTTAATTGCCGGTTCATTTTCATGTTTAATCATAAACAAAAGTTAACTACCTATTTATTCTCTTCCCTGAAAATAATACTTTAACTATCCTTTCACGCGAACCGGCTCTTATCTCATCATCACTGTATACGAGTATATATTTGTATGCGTTGCAGTGCATTGTTATATTTCATGTATTTACGTTAAAAAAAGACTTGGATGGATTGATTGAAATCTATTTTTAGGTACGTAATTTTATTGACGCTTCTCAATTGAACCGAAATATAAACGCAATAACAAAAATGAATGTCACCAGCAGCAGTCGATAGCCTTCATTTATATCTCTCGTATATCTTCTCAAACCTATTTTTTAAGCATATATATATATATATATATATATATATTTATATATATATATATATATATATATATATATATATATATATATATATATATATATATATATTATATATATTATATATATATATATATAAGATATATATATATATATATATATATTTTGTTTTATATACTAATATATATATATATATATATATATTATATATATATATATATATTAAAATTAATATTCAATAATTGGATTTCTCTATTTAAAGGGAAATATTAAATTTATGTAAAAAAAAAAAAAAAAAAAAAAAAAACCTTTTCTTTTAATATAGCAAACCATTCGCATATTGAAATTAAAAATAAATAAATGAATAATAAAAAAAAAACTAACACAAAATAAAAGTTTCTCGATTAAAGAATTTAAAAAAAAAAAGTTATTTTTTATATATTCTAAGGTTAAAATGGCAGAACATTAGCAGTTCTCCATTTTCGGGCGGAAACCTATTTCTTGTTGCCTCATAAATATTTCTTCCTGTACTAAATAGTCTTTCGCTTTCAACTGATGATGGTGGAGTTGAAAGGAATTTTATTGCATGTTTTTTCAAACTCATAAAACTATCTCTACTATTTTTCCACCACTTGAAGGTAGTAGCATTGTCGTCACTGCTCAAAATAGGTAAGCCTATATTTTTGTTTATTTCTCGATGCAACACTGTATGCACGATTTTTTATATATATATATATACAGTATATAGGTTCAGCTACCCCACTGCCAGAAGGATGTGCCATTCTTTTTATTCTACTTCCACTTTCTTTTATATCAGACGACTTTGATGCAGCAATTTCTTTAAAACAGTCCATTAAAGATATGAAAATGCGACCTTCAGCTTCACTTCCTCCACTACATGAATCATTGTCAGAAGAAACTGAACTTTCATGCATTTCTTGCCATGCTTCAATGATCATATTTGTTACTGATTTATCCGATTCATGTTGAAAAGTTAGTTTGAATCACGGATCTAAGAAAGTAGCTATGCACAAAGATTTGTCACTTAGAAACTTGGCAAGTCTTTTTTTTTTTCTACTGTTTTTTAAGTTCTTCAACAAGTGTAATTATTCCACTGAAACTTTTGCTATTAATAGCCTTATTTAAAAACAGATTTATTCCCAAAATTAATGACTTCTGACATAATATAAAATCGTGAATGCATAGTTGTAACATGTGAATAAATGATGGAATTGATAAGAAGCCACTTTCCCTTACACCAGCTACTATGTCCGGTCCATTATCCCGTACCACTAAATTTATTTTTTGTAATAGCTATAGTTTTTAGACCACCTACCAAATATTCACTAATATTTTAACTTGTGTGAGATTCGGGAAAATGCATCACTCTAAGAACTGCTCTTTGTTGTGCAAAAGAGTCTTCTTTAATCCAGTGTCTGATTAGGCTTAAAAATGATATGTTAGCTGTATTAGCTGTCCATATATCTATAGTTAAAGATATATGTGGCTTCCAATATTTCCCTTTTCACTGCATTAAATAATTTTTCATGAACTCTAGGGAAGAACTTTTTAACTGAAAATGAGTTCTTTTTGGCATATAATTAACTATTAATCATTTCACTATCTAAAAACCCGATTGTTATTTACAATTCGGAATACGGTTTATATCAAGAGCAAATTCATTTGTTTCCAATAGTCTGTTTAAAGTTTTACAGTCTGTGCGTCATTTATATCCAACATTTTCTTTCAACTCTTTCATTGTTCTTTAACTTAACGTTGAAATATTGATTTAAATGTTTGTGCATGGAAAAGAATCAAGGAGCTCTACAACCTCTGTTTGATATTTACCTTTTATTTTTCCGTTTCTATTTAAACTTTATCATATTATAACTGTCTTAGATGAGCCTAATTTGATGTTTAATTTGAAAATTCGATCCCGATAGTACAAAAAAAAAAAAAAAAACAAAAAAAAAAAAAAAAAAAAAAAAAAAAAAAATTGCCAAAGTGACTGAATAGTGCACCACTCTCCACATTCCATATATATATATATATACTTATAATATATATATATATAATATATATTATATAATAATATATATATAATTAATATATATACCGCGTATATATATATACTTCCTTATTAACGTGCTTTTCCCTTTCTTGAGGGTAGCTGGGGACTAACAGCAGGATATATTATTATATATATAATATATATATATATATATATATATATATAGTATATACTATATATATATTATATATATATATATATATATATATAGTATATAATATATATATAATATATATATATATATATATATATATATATATAATCAAATTTAGGGGATACTTAGATGCAGGGCTGTAGTAAAATAAGAGCAAAGCTATATTTTTTATTATAAAAGGAAAGGGTTCAGAGTCAGAGCCAGATCCGAGAAATTTTAAAACTGTGGAGCTGGAGTATGCAAGAAAAAAAAAAAAAAAAAAAATAAAATTTACTCCATATCTTGCGTAGATGGTGTGGTGGACACATGATTACAATGAATGATGATATAGATTAGCTAGTATGGTTTTATATCTGAAGTGATTAATTTGGCAACTAGGAAAAGGCAAACCTGAATGGAGGTGTCTTGATGGGCTGCTGGACCTATTAATAAGAAAGGACATTTTTATGGTTGAAGAAAATAATAATAAGAAAGAGCATTATTATAGATGAAAGAAATATTGACACGAGATAGTGCATGAGACGTTCCTTCAGATTTGCAAGTACTTTTACAACCTAAAACTATACAATTAGATAAGCTACATGAACGGTCAAGAGGATTACAATTACTTGGACATTCCGGATTTGCAACAGATACCAACCTATAGTTATGTGGTTGACTATGATATATATATATATATATATATATATATATATATATATATATATATATATATATATAGATATATAATATATATATATATATAGTTACTATATATATATAGTATAATATATATATATAATATATATACTATATATTATATATATATAAATGAAATTCATGTTATGAATCTTGAAGGACGTTTACCCTTCTTCTAATTCAGCTGGTTGTTCATATCTCAGTTTTTTAATTATATTTTAATTTCCCATTGTAGGTGAACCTCAACAAACGCCAATTTGTTAATTGTACAATTAGTGTAATGAGGACTAGAATTATGTTGATTAATTCGTAATGGTTCAGTTTTGTGTCTTATTAATGGTTTCCAAAGCTGCGTTGGAGGTTTTGACCTCTTAACTTGAGGATATCATGATGTACTAAATTGCATTTCACTCTCCATATTTAATGAATAACATTAGCTTAACAGTCTTTTATTATTCAAAGTGTTCATTGTAAATTTTAGGCATTATATACTATATAAGATTATATATATATAATATATAATAATATATATATATATATAATATATATAATATATATCATACTATATATATTATATATATATATATATATTATTATATAATATATATATATATATATATATATATATATATATATATATATATATATATATATATATATATTTATTTATTTTAGGTACCAGAAAACCGCCGGGGCGATTGGTGCCGTTGGTGAGAAGACTGGAGCAATATTTGGTGGTATTGGTGCCAAATTTGGTCAGCTGAAAGAAACTCCCACTTTTAAATCTTTTGAAGAAAGAGTAGGATCAGTTTACACCACTGCCAAAGTAAAATTTGAATCGGGTTTATAAACTAAGATAGATAATTTATTTTTTTCACTTGGTTTTAGTTGAATATTTGAGAAGTTGTCTTGATTCTTTTTTAATGCTTAATGTTGTATTGCATTTTCTCTTTTTTTCGTTAATAATATGTTCAACCTATTTTTTCATTTGGTAATAAATTTATAAATTTAATTTTCTTTTTTGTTTCTTCTCTACGCTGAATAAAAGACACAAGAGAGTATGGCACTTTAAAATGTTCTCTAAGCTCTCTTCTAAAGGCTTGTTATTTTGTGTGCAGGAAGGGGTAAATTTTCTTTATTGGTTAATTGGCTATTTTTTTTTTCAAATTGTACGCTTTTATACGGTGCTTATGGAAGGTATCTCCTGTATACCCCAAGATCTTACATCTTGTATAAAGTTATGAAGAGTGGATTTTGTACATAGTTTATTATTTTTGTGCTAAATTTTGTTTTCTTTTTTCTAGAACAATTTTCTCAAAATACGCGATTTACAAATTTTAAATGCAATATGAGATACAGTAATAATGTAAGATTCAGTTAAAAAAAATAAGAGTTTTGTCATAGAGTTTTAACATAAAAATTATTGAACTACCCGTTTGAAATATGGAAAAAAAATGTTGGCCTTTTTTGTAGTTTTAATTTTTTTAGGTGAATTAAAATTAATTTACGAATTTAATTAAAAATTTTCATACATACATTTTGCAAAAAAAAGAAAAAAAAATACATTTAAACATAGAAATTCTGTAGTAAAAAAAAAAAAAAAAATAAATAAAAATAAATTATATATATATATATATATATATATATATATATATATATATATATATATATATATATATATATATATATATATATATATATATATATATATATATATATATATATATATGTATATGTATATGTATATGTATATGTATATGTATATGTATATATGTATATGTATATGTATATGTATATGTATATAGAGTTATATATATATATATATATATATATATATATATATATATATATATATATATATATAGCAAAGAGTTTATGATATATATATATATATATATTATATATATATATATATATATATATATATATATATATATATATATATATATATATATATATATATATATATAAATTTATTATATTTTTCCCCAAGACTAGGGTAAGGTGCGTGACATGCATCGGAAAAAAGAAGTAGTAGAAGAACAAGACACAAGTCGAAAAGAAAGCCCAGCCTTACCGTCTCCTCTGTACTTATTAGTTAGAACTCGTCGCAGTCAGAAAATCCACCCTAGAGCTTCACGGGACCGCGACGGGCCTCTCACTATGGCATATCGTCAAGTGTATGGTATCCCCGCCCAGGTGGGCCACAACCATATCTCCCTCACAAAACCCCGCCATTCACTCCTATTATGCACCTTTCTTCTCGCCTCTGCCAAACTCACATTTCTCTCCTTCAGACATTCGTTTACTGACTCAATCCGCTTTTTATTTGTCTCCCAGCCGGTCGATTCCCAACACACTCACCACTATACATCCGCTTAACCAACCGACTATCATTCATTCTTTCCACATGACCAAACATTCTCACGTACTTTCATTTATTCTCTCATTTACCCCTTTTCTCACACCACACAAATCTCTAATACGTTCATTCCTCATTTTATCAATTCTTCTCACACCTAACACGCCCCTAAGGTTGTCCATCTGAACACAGTGAACTTTAGATCTATACCTCTTATTCCAGACAATAGTCTCACTACTATACGTTAACACAGATAACAACATACCCTCATGTAAGATCCTAGCGCACTCAAGACTTAGTCCTTTCACATCCACCAATGATTTAATTGCACCAGACACCTTCCTGCCATTCACAACTTTCCTACTACACTCTGCATCATCAGTACCCTTTTCATCCAACATATATACTAAATATTTAAACTCAGACACTTGTTCCAGCTGCTCACCATCTAACACAACTTCACACCGAGGACTCACAACCATAACCTTACTCTTATCTACATTTACTTTAAAACCCTCCTTTTATACACCTTGCCAAATCTCTCTACCAATCCTCAAACTCTCTTCAGATTCACCACACAAAACCAAATCATCCGCATATAAAAGGTAGGGCACTCTCCACTCTCTTCCATTCTCCATCATTCTAACACCATCCCCTGCTACCCCACCTCTAATTGTTTCATAACCCCATCCATATACAAATAGAATAACCAAGGAGACTTAACACATCCCTACCTCACTCCGCTGTTAATGTTAAACCAATCACTTTTGACACCATTTATTTTTATACGCTTCACTATCGTCATACATACGTTTGATTCCATTCAGAAGCCTACCACCAACACCATATATTGCTAACACCTGCCATAGAGCTTCCTATTAATCCTATCATACGCCTGTTGAAAATCCATTAAACCTAAATACAATTAATTTTTCTTCTCCCTCATTTTCTCAATCATTTGTTTTAATGTAAAGATTTGATCCAAACATCCTGTACCACTTTTAAAAGCACCTTGTTCTTCACCAATCAGTCCTTCAATCACTCGACGAACTCTTTCGACCAAAATACTAGCACATATATTCCCTACAACACACAATAAACTAATTTCCCTATAGTTCCTACAGTTCCCCTTATCCCCCTTACCCATATATAAGGGTACTATTACTGCTTTCCTTCAATTTATCGGAATTATACCCTCCATAAACTCTTTGTTACACAACTTCCAAATTCATTCAACCACCATCGCGCCTCCATTCTTGATCATTTCATCAGTAACTCCATTTATGCCCGCAGATTTACCATTTTTTCAGTTTTCTCACCCTACCCATAACCTCGTCCATACTAATCTCCTCATCCCCAAAATACATTTCTTGCACCATCAAACCACACACATTCACTATCACCTCTTCATTACTGACAATGTTATGCAGATTTTCGAAGTGTTCCCTCCACACTCTTCTTACATCCATTTCATCAGTTACAAAAGCACCATCTCTATTCATTATTCTATGCAGATTCACCTTACTCTCATTCTTAATCCATAACCTCGTCCATACTAATCTCCTCATCCCCAAAATACCTATTTCTTCTTGCACCATCAAACCACACACATTCACTATCACCTCTTCATTACTGACAATGTTATGCAGATTTTCGAAGTGTTCCCTCCACACACTTCTCACATCCATTTCATCAGTTACGAAAGCAATCCATCTCTATTCATTATTCTATGCAGATTCACCTTACTCTCATTCTTAATCTTTCGCGCTTCCTTTCAGAAAAGTTTCCTACTCCCTTGTAAGTCCCCATTCATCCTTTTTCCTAACTGTTCATTTACCTCATCTTTCTCCTACCTATGAAACTTTTACTCTTTCTTTCTTCCTCCTTATATAATTCTAAACATTTTTCTTTGGATACCTCATTGGCTTTTAACACATTCAACCACGCCTTTTAACCTCTTGCATCACCTCTTCATTCCACCAATCACTTTTGAGATTCTTACTTCCTACTTTAGCACATCCACATACTTCTCTTGCACTACTTACAAAAGCTTCCATCATTTGTGTCCAGATTTGTTCAGTTTCATCTTGTTCACATTCAACGGATTTATTTGGCAAACTATTAAATACTTTTCCTTATTATCTAGTTCACTTAACTTCTCAATCTTAATTCTACTCACTTCCTTCCTTACCACTTTCCTCTTCATCCAAGCCTACACTAACTTAATCTTACATAAAACAACTTAATGATTCGATAATCCCATCTTCACCCCCCCTCCCACTGATTTAACATCCATTACATTCTTCAACATCATCTTCACCAACACAAAATCTATGATACTTTTCACTTCGATACCATCTCTACTTACACCAACTCTAGTATATTTATGAATAATCTTGTGTTTGAAGAAAGTATTACTTACACACACCTCTTTCCTCACAGAAATCAATCACCCTACTACCATTCTCATTATCTCCCGTCACTCCAAATTTAACTGTTTCACCATCCCTTTTCTGATCACCTATCTAACCATTTAGATCGCCCAACAACCAATCTAAAGCTTTTACTCATTCCATCCAAAATATCATTCCAGATTATTCCAGAAAGTCGCACTCTCCTTAACCTCACCCTCAGCTGGACCAAATGTTACAAAAACGCATACCTTTGCCTTTCAAGCTTAAATTTAAGCATTAGAATTCTAGTACTCGCACAACAAAATTACCACATCAGAT
>JABUQX010075531.1:0-22517 GCA_015478945.1 Trachelipus rathkii
ATATTAAACGATAAGCAATAAAAACGCTGCCACACTACAAAGGCACATGATCCCCATATGTATATAATTCTCACCAAGAATATTCTTGCTCATAATGCGAACTAAAAATTATATTACCACATCACACTCAGGAGAAACCGTTTTCCTAACATAATATGAAGAAATCTATTACCGAGAAACCAATCTCTCTCCATCAAAACTCCTCCCCAAAAGATTATACTGACGCTCGCTCCAGAACGATTCGAATCTACACAAAAATATCAGAATGATTCAGCAACCCTCTCCCAGAGGCAAAAATTTGATAACTACAATGAATATGGTAAAAGTAGCAGTTCCACCACTCTTGGTGCTTTCGACCAAATTCTCAATGTGATAGATCACAAAAACGCCACCACTCACAAGGCATATTTTGAAAATATTATTAAAGATGGTTCTCAAAATTTGGTAAAACACAATTTTAAATGGTTTTGCCTGATCAATTAATTCTCAATGAAGATGAAGTAGTAAATTTGTTTCACAGTATTCAATTAACTAAACCGTTATAATTTACACACGTACAGTTTCTTAAAATGTAGGTTTTTTTTATATTAAAGAATAACAAATATTGTATTGGTAGAACTTCATGAAATGGTTGTAGTTCAGAAAGGAGACTTGTCTCATATCAATTCTAAATGTGTGACACAAAGCCGCCCACATCTCCTTGTATACTCTTTGGAGATGCACCTATAAATGTGTACGAGCACTAACTGATTGTCAGTTGCGCGATAATTTTGTATAAATAGACAATGATCGATACCAATTGAGCTGAATGTTAAAACTCGATTGTGAAAATGGATAGCCTTCTCGATGTGGCTTTGAAAGGGTGATGAGACACGACAACATTATGGAGATGAAAAAACTCTTATTATTAAATGCTGATTGTTCCGACGAGAATTATGAACGTTTCAAAATGTTAGCTCATGCAAATCATTTCACGATAAGTATAACCCATAGTTTCTACAACATACTCACAACTTAGATATATACTAATATGGTTTTTGAATTCGTTCCGAAGTATTTAATACTTAAACTCACACTCTACTAAGTTGTTGATATAAGGCTCGCATATCGCTTCAAGAAATATCCAAATTTTTAAAGTGACTATTAGTATATGTAACTGCGAGAGGTCTGAAATCTTCTATTATTTTAACATGGGACACGGCTGATCAAAATGATTGATTTTTAATAAAAATATTTTCACACAATGTGCTTGAAGCTTATCATTCCTAACATCGCTGACTCCGGCACGACACCTATATTATCTCAGAATATTCAGTGTACACATACACTTTACTAAATAAGCGAGGCCCAGGCACTATGAATGGAAAATCAAAACGGCTAACTCGTCTTCTTTTTAAGTTTGGAACTCTCCTGAAATCGAGGTGTTGTTACCTTCAGGTAGGTGATGTTGATAAAGTAGAAGAAATAAAAATAGTAATCATATGGTATCATCATGTTATGTATCATAATTTTTGGATTACTATATAGCATAATTATTATTTTTATTATTGCTGCAAAGAAGAAAAACAGGTGATTTCAATGAATACTAAAAATTATTAATATTATCCTTAGCCTATGTAAAGAATGTAAAAAATAAGATGTCGGAAGGATCTGTAGGTTTTATAAACAATAATTTTATTAATCAAAATGCTGTCTTTTCTAGAGGTTCTCATGCTCAAACATCTCATCACTTAACTAAGGTTCAGGTTTTTGATCCTACTTTTGGCCCATTGCCAAAAGATGGGAAAGTAATTATATATCAGTATTATATTTTAATGATATTTTAAATTTTTAACACCGTGCTGACGCCGATTTTGACATACTAACAAAATATTTCCGCTTTTATAATTTAATAAAATTTTAAATGAGTAGAATACGCTATGGGTACCAGAACAGATCAAGTGAGATCGCGTTAAAGTGGATAAATCCAGACCTTGAGTTTTCACTCCACCTCATCAAGGGTTAACCCGTGTCTACATTTAGTATCCTAAGGATGTGGGAGTCAGGACACCTTCTTGCAGCCACAACCGCAATGTGTGGTGCGGACAGTGAAAGGTAGTAGTAATATATATGTACTCTTAAGTCTGGGATGAATTCCAAGTTAGCAACATAATGCGCAATTATAAGGAGGGAAATATGAGGAAAGTAATGAAAGTGTAATTGCATTGATATTGATTCTTGCTCACGCAGGGCAGATGAAAGCATGCAGGAAGGAAATGAGAGATGGAAACATGTGATTGGAAATTATGCACAGAGGTTGCGATAGGTATTAGAACAGCGATGATGTAGGGCATCTCACATAGCACTCTTAGGCAGGATATTGGTTATGGGACATTCAATAAACAGTTTGGATGGTGCAATAGGGGTCCGAATGCGCTCTTTCAACCCCTACAGACGTATGGAAAATACACATGACATAAAAGTAATATACTCCCTTAAGATAAAGATAGATTTGACCCTAGAATAGATAATGATTACTCCAAATTTACTTTTAGATAGGGAAATCAATGTTTAAATTTTGAAAGTTACAATTGGGCTAAATTTTTCACATTTTCAGCATAATGTTTTCAACAAGACCTTGTCCTCTTATTCTACTGTTAGTTACTGTCCCATTCATTTAGGGTGATTCCTACAAAATTATTGTTCACGTTGTGTTTGAATGAAACATATGAGTTCTCCTCCCCACCATTCAATGTCTAAATATGATGTTCTCTTCTGACCTTCTAAGCGCCACCCAAACCTATTCCATTGGAACGGAAATCTCTCTCAGTGCACTCCACCTCTCCACCCAAAAAGACTCCTCAGATACGATTTTATATTTCGTGAGGCTATGTTTTCAGACGCTTTATTAGATACTCACACTCATGTTTCTGTGCAAGATAGTTTACCCTCAGGAACCATGCACACTCTGATAATATTTTACCAGGCCTCACCTCCATTAAGTCCTCCTGAAGTTTGAAATTTTGTCACCCCTTCATAAGTCAAAATACTGAGCTCTCTCCCTCCTGCCTCTAAGGTTACTTTAATTCTCCTTTTCACCTATAATGAGACAGTTCATTTCAAACTCAAAACCACCATTATTTTAAATTACTTTACGAGGATAAAAGATCGATCCACACACACCAAGAAAAAATTTTTAACTGCTCATGCACCAACCTCTTTTTCCATACACCTGATTTTTTCAAATCCTTCTACTCAAACCAACCTATAATACGACTGCTAATTCACTTACTCAAACCAAATTCATATACTTCTTATTCAGACTACAAGCCACAACACAGTAATCTCTCAAAGCATATCCACCGGGCTATTTGGTCGTTCAACATTTTGTCAAAGCAATAACTAAACATTAATCAAAGATGAAAGAGGCAACATATCATTCTCTTATAAGACCGCTATTTTCTTGATACTGGATCATATCTTATTAACTCTTATACATTAAACTAATAAACGCTTTCTCTTGGAGTGTCGGTGATCAAACTGCTCTCTCATCTGACATTCCTTCATCTCAGAAATTAGAAGCAATATGCATTAACATGACTTTATATAAAAACTCCTATTGTCTTTGAAAGTCAATCAACAGGGGACACGATTCAAACAAGATTGGGTACCAACAATTTTTGCACATCCACTTATACACATTTTGGCTCCTGTAAATTTCTATTGTCCTTGAGCGACTCTCTTGTGGCTTCAAAGCCGCATTTACTTTGTAGGGACTGAATTTTTAACTCAACACAGATTAGATTTGAAGTTACCAACACACTACTCTCCTTTACTGTCTAATAGCAGCTTACAGTTTCGTATGCCTCTCGTTCCTATATACCGCCACAAGCGTCAAAAGCCGTCCTAAGACTCCAAGTAACATCACAAACAAGTCTGGTCACGTCAAAAATAATGAAGTCAAGTCTCAATGAATGATTTAATGATTATCGCTCGCTAATTACATATTACTATCTATCATCAAAAATGTCACACTAGACCCATACTCTAAGGCCCCTCTATCTGTAAATGCTCTCTCCTTAGCACATACCCGGTCATCTCCGATTGTCATTTTGACTTGCGGAAAGTTCTTCTTCCAATTGTATATTTATTGGAGTGTTTCTTATGGAGCACTGTACAACTAGGGCCAAAGTCCTTTAGATATTATTGCATGTCGCTGCGCACACACATTGCAAACTCAACTCCTTTTGACAACACGCAAATCCTCTTTTACGCTGATCTCCTTTTTTTTGTGAAGACTTCGCGACGTCAATCTAGCCACCTCCTCTAAAGGCCTTTCGGCAGCGCAACTGCGAAAAACTTATAAAGAAATCGTTCAAGATCTTTTCATCAATGAAGAAGACGAACTGTGCATTCTTTGGACGGATCAAATCAAAACTGGAATCGTATTTGACTTATTCATGTCCTAACAAAGACATCATAGCAATTTAGAGAGAATGATTGAAGTATGCCGGGATCTGTCCGCTAATGAATTTGAAGGTATACACTGTCAAGGAAGATGCACCCAATGTGGAGTTATCCACACTAATATCCCGCCTCCCCCACAGGTGACTTTTAAGAAACACATAGAGTGGGTGGGAAGAGTTCTCTCACCAGTAAGGGATATATAAGACCCGTTTCCAAAGCGAACACTCCGGCATCTCTACTGATCCATCGTCAAAAAGACATAAGTGAAAGAACTTTGTATTACTACTAGCTTTTAAATTTCAAAGAGAATGTGGAAGAGTAGTATTTAAGTTGTACTTCTTTCATGATATTCCGAAATACAATTTGGTCGAATCTTTGACCTTAAGGATGCTTATAACAGTATGGAAATTGAAGGAGAGACACAACCGCTACTTGCTTTTAGAACTACTAGAGGGCAGTATTGCCCAACTCGTTTGAACTTTGGGTTAGCCAACGCCCCCTCAGCATTTGCCCTAAATTTATGGAGTTATGTTTCATATATCTTTTTAGGTGAAGCCTGCAAGAGTTTTTTTCCTCGACGGATCGTTCTTATCATGGAACTTCTCTTGAAAACATCTTGAAAACATAAAAGAAGGTCTATTGATGGCATTTCGGGAAAAACGGCTAAAATGAAGCTTTTCGAAGTGTAAATTTTTAAGAACTCTCCTACTTTTTTCGTGCGGTTTTTAAAAATATCAAGATTGGTATTACCCAGATCCGCCCATAAAGCTTAAACTCTTACAGCTTCAAACCGCCCCACACAAGTCTGCAGGAGACGCGGCAGTTTACTGGCTTTCTTAATTTTTTTTCTCATTTGCTGATTACATTACTGCACAAACTATAAGCAATTACACAATCATCATAAGAACAGCACTTTTTTCTGGGTCCCCGAGGCAAGCTGAGGCTTTGAATTACTTAAAACAAGTTATTCGTTACAGTCAGCACAGTTTGTGTTTTACCCGACTTATAACCAACCTTTTTCATCGCACACAGACGCCTGCAAATTTGCTCTGGGAGCTGTTTTATTCCAATTAGATGAAAAGCAATAAGGAGAAAGCATCTCTTTATATAAGAATTCTCTTTCAAAGGCAGAACAAACTATCACACTTGGTTGGAAGCTTTTGGCTATAGTTTTTGGCCCTACGGAAATTTCAAAAAACACAAATTTTTGTGGTATGACGGTAAAATAGATCCGATAACCAACCTCTGCTACATCTTGATCAGACTAAGCAGCTTTCTGGGAGGACTCGATGCGGTGGAAATCCTTATCCAACATTCTTTAAAGCAGCCCACGTTTGTCTATAAACAAGGAAAGTTTAAATGTGGTTTCCAGATTATCTAAGCGTAAACGCCCCCTCTCTAACATTACTCTCTGGTCAGGACAGGCAGTTCCTGGCCAAAACAGAGTGTTTCATCTAAGCAAAAGAAAAACTTTGTGAGAGAACAAAAGGCCCTGCTAATAGGGTTAAAAGGTCTTTATGTATTTTGCGAATTGCCATTATTTTCATAACAAACCCTCCAGCAGCAAGACACCACTTGCGGACACATTCCACATGTTTATTGACTGACATTCTTGCCATTTTATGCACACAGGATGGCACATTTCCTACTACAGGATCCCCGGATTCAATGGATACATTCTATCATTGAATTGCACCATGACTCTCTCGCATCTGGACTATTGTTTTGGCATTGGAGATACAGTATATAGAGACTCAGCGACAGTATTTTTTCCGAAACTATATAGCTGGTGTGAGTGAACTATTGCAGCACTTGTGTCTCATGCCAAGAGTTAAAGGTAACAAGCCAAAAGATTGAGAAATCAAGAGTTACGCCTCTCGCGCTAGGAGCCATTTCTCGAGACTTCATTCTCGATGTGCGGGCCCTACCTCCTGTCACAGAGTACATAACGCTTAATATATAGCATGCTTATTTTAGAGACGACGCCTTACAAGGTACGTTGAGCTAGTGGCTCTTCATATCAGCAAACAGCTAAGATATAGCAAAGGCATTGCTAGAAAAGTTATATTCGACAATAGTAAGCACCAGAAATAGTAGTTCTGCGAGTAGGGCCCCCGAACTAACATCCCATTTCTTCAAAGAGTTTGTAAACAGTGGGGTGTAAAAGCAGTAAACATCGTCGTTCGAAGACCAGAAGCTAACGGTCTCTCGGAGAGAGAAATGTTGAAGATTGCAAATCATTTGAGACACTATGTCAACTCGAATTAATAGCAATTGGGGTATAATTTAATTCCTTTCACTCAAATTGCATAAATTCCACTTTAATTCTTGCTATCGGTTGCACCCACATTTTGTCTATTGTACACGTCAACAAACGTCTTCCTGGAAATTCTTCTAATGTACATTCTTCTTAAATCAGAACTCAGAAAACACTATTCACGAATATATACAAACTCTTGCTGAGAGAGCTAATCTCATTCGAGACCTAGGCTCGCCCCGGATCTTCCAACAAGAAACAACAACACAAATGAATAATTAAACAACATAAAAAGGCAACCTCAATCTCCGATTAGGGTTGGCCGAATTAATGTGTTTTGTAATTGACGTCATGAGACATGTGGCAATAGTTCCCGAAATTTGTTTCGATAGTGGGTCAGGCCCGTTCTTGGTCAACAATTTAGTTCAATTTCAATAAGTTACTTTTGCAATGTTTAAAAAATTCTAAAACTTTTAATTGTGCATAGGGACAACATAAAATTTACTAAACTTAGAGCTAATAACATTGTCCAATTTCTACTACAACCAAAAAGGTGATTCTTGTAAGCGCATTGATAAAGCCCCTCTAATAATAGTTCAAATTCAACCTCCCCCTCCCCTGCCTCCAAGTCGCCTAACACCATTTATTTTTTAAGCATCATACGTTTGACAGTTTGCAATGAACCAGAGAATCTCTTCCTCCCCCTCCTTCCCACCTCAATCTGACTCTTCTCGACCTCAATCTGATTCACTCGCGCTACCTCAAACTTCTCACAATAACACCTCAATCATCTTCTTCTCTCTTCCGCTAGTTCTCATGCTATCCACTTCTTCAACTTCTCACTTAACTCCCCCATCTCAATCTCATTCAAAATCTACCTTCCCACGCCCACCTACCAAGCCCAAGGAAAAACTTCTTTTTCTCCCCCTCCCCTCAAAAGAGAATGTCCTTTAAAGGGTTTCCACCAACATACCCCCTAGATTATGTTTTGATGAATCTCCACCATCACAGTTCATCACAACCTTCAACACCTCACATTCAACCTATTCAGCACCTCACTTGTCAGCCTCGCACGCGGACCTTAGCGCTTTCAGCAACTTCAAAGTCAACTCCAACACACCCACTTCCTCCAAAATATCAACTTCAAGTAGCACATCCGATACAGAATCAACGCCCACGCACACCACCGTTCCACCTATCCCAGATCTAGAATTCACACAAAAGAACCATTTACAATCTCTCCTCATCAATCCAACTCGCCCGTCTCAGGACACATTCCTATCCGCCGCATACACCAACGCCTAGAAATCTTACAATCACCGAATTCCCTTGCCACCTAGCGATACCAGATCCTCTACGATGATCACACCATTTCGTTAACCTAATATTCCATGAAGAACACTAACATCCCTCATCCTGGCTTTAAGGGCAATGAAACCCACAGAGCATATCTAGAGGCGGCAGACCAATATTTATTTTAACCACCAACAAAATATTCCTCGAGAGAGGTTTCCACCAGACATCAACAAGCCCTGAATAGTTATTTGGTTTTTCTTTTTCAAATCCCAGGGGAGAACAAGGTTTATACATTTATAAAACACAACGATAATACTTTATAATTCTAGTCATAACAAATTATTGAAAAAGTGGAACATCTGTATTAAATACTTATGCCAACTAAACTGAAGAAAAAGTTAACACACACCATTTTTTCAAGTAATAAGATACTTATATCTGTTCTTTTTCTCACAGTCCAACATTCAGACAAGTAAAACCATCCTGAGTATATCATCCATAAAAATTTTTTCCCATCAGTGACATTAATCTCACGGGAATCATGACAATGTCTTATTTATGAGTTCTTCTTTCAAAATAATTTTATCAAACTCTCTATTTCACCTTTATTTCTTATTTACAAAATCCGTCCCAGGATTCTAGAAAACGGAATTAGCGACAGATAATTCTCACTTCCTATCTAGAAATCTAATACAGACCTAATGGTGCTGGCCAGGTAAATATGACGCAACAAATTTTTACACAGGTAGTAAAATGGAACCTTCAAAATAAGTAACCTAACATCTATTTTTATATCCTGTATATTACGTGCAATAACAAGTATTAGAAAGTAATTATTACCACCACAGAAGATTATTCTAATGTACTACCTATACCAAATATACAAATTATGATATCTCATTTCATTATAACATCGGATACAATTCTGGCACGAAAGTCAAAAGAAATTTTTAGCTTTGTCAAAAGATCCCTGGGTATTGTCATAATGCTAAAAACAATCAGCTATCGCACACCCAAGAGAAGAATTCATATTACAAGAGGTCTTATGGACATCGGAGGCGTGAGACCAAAGCGTTGCAGAATATAGAGCAGGTATTTGAGGTCAACCATATGGCACACCAATGGGTAACATGAATATCAAAGCTCAAAAGCAAGCGAAATTCGATATAGTATACAGAGTATTCTCGCTCAATAGAACATTCACTATGGTATGTAAATTATAACAGAACAAATCACTTCGGATAATAATGTACCAACACTATACAGCCACATATCAGCAATAGACTATTCACAAATGCATCTCAATAGTATTCAGCGTAAATTCATCCAATTTTTCTTCAAATAAGAGCATTCAACAAGAGCTCTTTTAAAGTTAAACTATTTAACCATGATCAACAATTAAGAATAAGACTCTCAAGAACTGAATATTATATATATCTTATTAGGAGCAGTTCAGAACATTTGGAAACACCAAGGACTACATAACACTCGCCTAAATTTGTATTCATATGACATCATACTTGAAACTTATTCAAACATGCATAGAAGTGTTTGGTGGTAACCAATACTTCCTCTTAACCGTGAAAACTTCTACCAATTTCTTACTTTCTCCTGGTCTTATAGCCAAGAAAATCACCCCTACATATTATCCACCATAAAGAATGACTGAGAATGCTACGTTGAGGAAATCATCATTCCATTTCAACAGATGTAGTTAGTTTAATCTAGTTGTACCTCAATTTTTCAATTTTAAAATGTTATTTCCATATGTCCTTGAATCCAAATTAAATACATTTATCTGACACGTGATTCGGTAATTAATACACTAATTTTGTCAAAAAAATAAGTTAAGCCTTTTTCTATTGTCATTGATAAAGATAGAGAAATTATAAAAATGGCAATCTTTGTCAGGCCATACGTTTCTAAACCGCACACTTAAACATTCTGTGATTATAATATCTACCCTTCCAGTTTACACGTTCACTGCTTAAAGTTTGGAAAACTATACTTTAATGCTCCTTTCCGCTTCCCTTACCTTTATCTCTTGCCCCTATGAAACGTAGCCAAATTTTAGCACTGGTGCATTATTCTCCCTCTTCCAAGGATGCACCCTGGTATCTGAAAAGTACTCTTTCAAATACCCTCCACACTCCTCCTTGCAGACCAACTGGCTTTCAAGAGCACCTCAGTTTCTGGGACACCTAGAGACATCTTTTGTCAACTTTGAATTGAACTTCTCTTCACTTTCAAAGTTGAAACTAAAATCTATTCATCCACATTGGGACGCTTCGTTAGATGACAATAAATCAAAACTTTAAGCGGACTCAGGAAATTAATCAACATCCAATCATTTTCCCATATCTGGTTTTTCCATTTTTATTGTTTATTCTCTGGTACGGTAGGAATTTACTACTTTTATCTAAGACTCCGTCCGATTCAATCCGCGCTCCTGAGCTTCCTCCGGCAGCCCTTCGGTAGTAACCGAGTATCCAGTACAACCGTCTTCAGGAGAGGCCCCTATAACCAGAACCGTAAACCCAACTCTTCACCAGTGTTCGGCCAGCACTAGGAACCAATTCTATTCAAAGCCCGTTCTGCCAAACTAGCTTAATAAAAATTTTTTTGGCAAAGGGGACTTCTATACAAATATAAATTTTTGCATAGTTATTTTGAAGGAAAACTTACTTTCCTTTAATGTTAAATGTTTCTTTTATTAAAATATATAAAAAGAAAAAAAAATATACTATAGAAATATCTCACCCCCCCCCTTTCATTTGTCTTCCCGTTTTTTGATTGGCTAGCAAAGCGTCTTCCGATGCTTTCCCCCCTTTTCCCACGTATATCTCAAAGAGAGACTCCCCTAATTTTAAGGGAATACCTAACTACCCACCCTTTTATTCTCCCCACGCCGGCAAACTTTTCGCCATGAGAAGAAATCACTTTGCTTAAACGTGAGTTCTGATCACATGTGTATTGTTCCACTTCCCAATATTTATGCGTTCAACTGGTGAGTCCTATTTTCTTGCACATATTATTTATAAATTCTTACAAATTTCAACTTTACAGTAAAATACTTTTAGGAAAGGTTTATGTTAAAAAAAAAATAACAAAAATTTACTACAATTAATCATTTTTGGTAGTATAACCCGGCTAATCTTTATTCGGGGAAAAATATAGTGGTCTAATGCTTAGCATCCTGGATTTTTCTCCGTGTGTTTTCCGTGGGGGCCTATATCTGGAATGAATATGTGTTGTGAATATTTCTTTAGTTTTATTATTATTAATAAGAAGTATATTTTCTTTTGAATGAAATATAGGTTATACTAGGTCAAATGAAATAAAGATCAAACTAGGACAAATGAAATAAAGATCAAACTAGGACAAATGAAGTAAATGTCAGACTAGGACAAATGAAATAAAGATGAGACTAGGGCTAATGAAATTAAAACTTTTAATATTTATTTTCCAGATTAGATTTTATCTCGTACATACTCGGCTTATAGTATAAATAAAATAGTTTTTATTTATTACGTACCTTAATAAATAAACGTATTTTGCGATGATTTTACACTGGAGATAAGTCTAACACCCTTATTTGAACATGACCTTCGCGTGCACGAGCCCAATCGTCATGTCCAAATTTTTCAAAGTCACTTTGAGCACTTTAATATATACATATATATCTGAATGTAATTTCAGCATGCTTGAATATTATCCATTTATTATAATTTTAATCCTTAATAGCCTTAAAAGATCATGAGAAATAGCTCACATATAAATCCTCCTCTCATATGAATTTCTATAGCTTTAATCATTGTCTTATTGTTATCTTTACAATTGTTATTATTATTATTATTGATTTTATCATTATTATGAGTGAAAAAGAGAGGCTGTGTCTTTATATTATTATTATTGATTTCTAGAATTGTGGTTTTAAGGGAAAAATGTTGCATTTATTTTTTTGGTTATTTTGATATGTTATTATTATTTTTCTATCATGAATGCTGAGTTGAATAGTGAAAGTGTCATTTAGGGATGTTATATGATTACTTTTTTAATCTTTTGAATGAGAGACTTTTCATTACATTTAGTAAATAGGCTTTAGGATATGAGTGTAGCCGTATTGCTGGATAATGGAGTGTGGTGTGACTTGGTGGCGTCTGATGATGGTTGGGATTGGCCCCGTGTTTATGTCTTGTGCGTGCGCTGCGTGTTTTTGTGTCTCATGATCACGGCTTCACCAGAATATTCCTCTGGTGAAGAGATGAGGATTTGATTGATATTTTGTTTGGAAAGTTGGCCGCTCAAACGACGTTTGGAGTGTACCAATTTTTTTGGGTGGTTTCTGCTATGTTGTGTATTTCGCATTGTATGATCTAATATGTATGAACCTGACTTGGGCCCTAGCGCGCCTAATCTGCGCGGCTTTTTTTTTTTGGTTGCTTTTAATCAAAATGTTAAAAGTATTTAATAAAATTTTTTTTATCTTGTTTTGAAGGTGTTTACGATACGTTTTCTATTTTTTTTATATTTTCATTCTTTTTGGTTGCCACCACGCTTGTAACTAACCGTAAAACGTTGCAGGCACTTATTTTGGTTAATACAAAGTTGTATTAGGTTCGGTGTGTAAACATAATCATCTGCTTAAATTTGGTTATTTGTACGCATTACATTGTGAGTTTTTTTTTGTTTTATTTGTAAAAATGTTTATGTATACTTTCTTTGGAACCTAAAACCTGTTTTAGGGCTCGGTGTAACAAAATTCAGCCGTTTGATTTTTTTGGCTAATGTTTTTTTGTTATAGTCTCCGGTATGTTTTGAGAGATATACGTTGTGCGGTAATGACATTTAAGTTTTTTACTCTCCGGTATTTGAAGGGTTGTTCCTGGGAATGAAATTTGGTTTTTGTGTCTCTCCGGTATTTTGTGAGAGGATGTGGCTGGATGGTTGTTTTGTTTTTTCTCTCCGGTATTTTTGAGAGAATGTTTTTTCTTGAATAGCAATTTAGAAGTTGTTACTCTCCTGGTATTTTTGAGAGGATGTCTCTGCAAGTTGCAATTTGTTTTTGGTTCGTCTCCTCGGTATTTTGAGAGGATGTTGCTTGTAAATGTGTTTTTTATCTTGCTCGGTAGTTTGGTGTGGAGAAGATTAGTTCGTGGAATACTGATGTTTGTTTAGTTTTTTTCTCTCCATTGCTTTTTTTTTTTATTTTTTGTTGTTTTGTTTCTCGCGGGTATTTGTGTTGGGTGAGAGTAACTGTTACGATTATAGGTGTTGTTGATGAAGATGTTGTTTCTCTAGCGTATAGAGGTATGATTTAGGTTGTTTGTTAAGGGTGTGTTATTTATATATGTTGTGATGAACATTGTTGTTCTTGTCACATTTTTTAGCATGTTTTGAATGGACACGGTAATGTTCGGCAGTCCTACTAGGTAATGTTCATAACCCAGGAATAATTTATTTTTGGAATTTATTTTAGGTTGATTCACAACGGGTTTAACAGTGTTATAAGGACCGGTCATTGTTTGGTCTCAGTTTTATGTATGTTTCTGATTTGGTAAATCCCTTTCTTTAATGTATCGTTAGTAAAATTTTGAATTTATATTCTTTTTATGTTTTTTGATTACAGTATTTCTTGTTCCTACAATTTTTATTTATAACAGTTTCATGGATTTGAAAGATTTGTGGTGTTGAATAGCTATGAATGTAGTTAAATTGGTGTATTATAAGTGGCTGAAAATCATATATCCATCATGTCCATACCGTAATATTTTTGATATTTCACTATTTATATTTTTCTTTGTCTATTATTGATTTCATTTTTTTTGTACTTTCAACTGGCAATCGGGATTTAGATTTGAAAATAAAACTTTATTGGAAAAAAGCTTGTTTGTTTGCGCAGTTAACCCCAAGGCATCATTAGCATTTATCCCAGAAGTAGATTTGGGAGATATATATATTATATAATATATATATATATATATATGATATATATATGATATATATATATATATTAATATAGTAATAGATGTATATTATGTATTAATAATATATTATATGCGGAAACTATACCATGCACTTATTACACATCAATTTGATCTATTCCAGGAAGTAGTGGGCAGCAGGAATAAAACGAGGAATAACATGAAGATTTGGACCTTCGGGATACTAATATCTTCTACAGATATCTTCTTCCCTCCAGATCACCAATGGGCTCGAGCCACTTTAACAACACACTGTAGAGCCGCAATAAGGTCTATGAGGGTTCTCAGTCTTGTATTAGTGCTTGGAATAAAAGGCCTTTAAATATATTTATAATATATGATATGATATATGATATATATTAAATATGAATAATATATATATATTAGTATGATACTATCAGGTATATCTATATTATACTATATTAAATAATATTATTGATTTGTATATTATATATATAGTATATATATAAATAATATATCATTATGATATATATATAGTATATATATATATATATTATATGTTGATCAATATATCATTTTGATGCAAGAATGAACTATAACTCAAAAAATTGCATCTTTTCAGGAAAAGCATTGGAAGTTTCAAATTATAATGTAAAATATAGATCAGTCATAGCGAAACTAACACATTGACATGGGGAGATTTGAAAGCTGAAATTCTTGCAGGTAAATACTGCACATCATACCAATTTTCTTATATAGTAACAACTTGAAAAAAGATTCAAAATGATGTCTTTGGCTGGCGAAATGTAGGATGATATATATATATATTATATAATATTATATATATGATATAATATATATATATATATCGTGATCGGTATATATATAATATATATATCATAGTATATTATAAATATATAATATATTTATTTATATATATATATATATAGTATGATATATATATATATATATATAATTTACTTATTTTGTCATCCCCCGCTCCCATCCTACGTGAAACTGGCTACCTCGAGATACGGGGCAGGTCAGAGATTCATTAGAAAAAGCGTGTTGAAGTTGTGTCTGATATCCGTCAAGTTACGGCAATCTAGCAAACGATAACCTGTGCCATCATTAGTCTATGAAAAAACACCTTTTGCATTGTTGGGAGGGTACTTTTTTTCATTCTAAATTTATATTTTTGGAGGAAGGGATGGTGCCCAGAGGAGAAACGAGAAGACATTATGCAGGTTTGACAGTTCAAAGTTTGTTCCATAGTGGATATTTCAGGTGGACGTCTTTAAAATATGGTGCTATTTGGATATGCGAAGATCGTTCATAGGGTTAATATTGTGTGAATGTGTTTAGTAATGGGAGTATCTGGAGGTGGAGGGAACCATGTTGTATATGTTAGAATACTTTAATGCTAGTGGGATTTTTTTCCTTTGGGGTTGTTGTAATGTTTTATGCAGGGTGTAATCTATTGAAAATGATTTACTGTAAAATTGACAGCCTATCATTTCAAGATGGGATTTAAAAGGGAGAATTTTTATTTCAGTTAGTAGATGATGGATGAGTGTGGAAGGAAGGCAGTCTCTTATCATCCTGAGAGATTTATTTTGCATGGTTTCTAATTTCTGAATATTGGATTTTGATATTGCAGAAGCCCAAGCAGGTGATGCATAATTAGGAAGGGGCAGATGTACTGTAATATTGGTATTATATACATGTGTATGCTTCCATAAAGGTGGTAGAGTGCTGGTTTGCCATAAAATGTTAAATATTTGTGTTAAGGCTGTGAAAGCAGTGGTTCGAATCCTAGGTGTTTGAGGTTGAAGGGGTTAGGTTCTGGTGTTGAATAACCACCTTCAATAGAGGGATATTATTAGATGTTGAAGAGAGTGAGCGTTTCCCGATTACTGCTAAGGATTCGTGGTGGTGCTGGCAGCCTCCTGCACCAGAAGCCACAAGGTCAATATTGAATATATGGTTGAGTCCTACTTCTTGTGAGTTTTTAAGGTTTTTAATAATGTTGAATACTAATTCTAATAGATACTGTTTGAAAGTATTGCCATTCTTCAGTCTCCCTGTTTACTTTGTTACTCGGCACACTTACATCTACAAGACTTTCGAGATCCTATGAGATTGCTAAAAGTGGTGTAAAGTAAATAAATATTTGCTTTGTTTCTTTTCTTAAAATGGAAGCTTCCCATTAAGATTAGTGATTGCCTGAAGTCTTTCTCGTTATTGTAGGTTTTTTTTTTATACTTTTATTTATTATTTGGAAAAGACCGGAAATTAGTGACTTCTTTTTTGTTATGAGACCTTTTTGTTATTCTTAATAGCAGTTATCAGTTATGAGATCTCGGGCAAGATTAGATAGGGATATTTTTTGTTTGTCCACCCATTTTTCCAGTGCGAGGTATGATAGAATATTCTCTTACTTTTTACATTATTCTTACCTTAGTTGAGGTTTAGATATTCATAATTTAGACTTTCTATTATTGCATCATTGCTAAAATTATGCTCAAGCCATAATATTCCGTTTCGTCAGGTATAAAGACTATACTTTTAATGATTATGTTATATACCAAATGATACTCGAGAATACATACATTGAAACAATAGTTCAATTAGAATCCACAGGCGGTGAATGGGTAGGGGAATCACGGGATGGGGGTTTGGATTTATTGATTCTCTGAGAGCTTTTAAGTTCAGTAGAGACTATTACTCTTTACTCTTCACTGTTGATATTTTTAGTTCATATAAACAACTTTCTTTAAGTCATGTCAGGAAAAATATTTGTTATTTTTATGTTATATGTTTATGGTGCTAGAACTTTTGTTATGTTGCATTGTATCGTTAGGAATCATGATACTTATCAGCGAGTTATGATGAATTATTTGTTGAAACTATATTTAAGATAGTTGATGTAAAATAATACTTGATCGTTAAGCTTTT
This sequence comes from Trachelipus rathkii, assembly GCA_015478945.1. Classification (NCBI taxonomy): domain Eukaryota; kingdom Metazoa; phylum Arthropoda; class Malacostraca; order Isopoda; family Trachelipodidae; genus Trachelipus; species Trachelipus rathkii. The sequence goes on from JABUQX010075531.1 coordinate 16,903, forward strand.
GTTCATTGTCAGAGATCAATCGTTAGACTTCTTTACAAGAACGCATTGTGGGTACGATTATCGATATTAATTGAATGTCAAAATTATACAATTGATAGTTGAAGATATCCCTTGAAAGTGTGAATAGGTCTACGTTTGTAACCGAAGTGTTGGGTACTTTACTGTTTTAAGTGCGGAAGTTTGTTTAATGTTAGTAGTATTATTTAAAGTCGTTAAGGTATGTTAGGTAAGTTGTGAATCATTATATTCTTGGTTCAGGTTATGTTATGTTAGCTTTATTAAAGATAAAACGTTTTATTGACGGCCTTTGCAAATAACTCCTTCGAATGGTATAGATAAATAAAGAACCTATGATTTTGTGTTATGTTTATGTCCGAAATGATACTCGCATGTGTCATGAACATAGATCAATATGATATAAGGTCATGGAGTGGTGAAGGTAGGAGGGGTTGATGGTTGATTTACTGATTTAACTGCTTGAAAATCAGTAAACTTATTGCAATTTACTATGATATTATTATTCAAAGAACTTATTTTTAGCTTGTATTTGTTTTGATAAAAACTTTGTTATGTTTTTTACAGTTATCGTTGGTCTGCCAGTATGATAAATGAGCTAGGTTATGATAAATTTTGGTTAAATATTACTGTGTCAGTGTATAGAATATTATTATCAGTATATGTATAGATGGATAAACTGCCTCTAGGAAAAATCAAGTATGAACTACGCGTTACGTTTTGTATGCAATGCCAGTTACTTTACTATTAGGCAGTGAATTATGTTAATGTTAACAGTTTTCTCGTGCTTAAGTTGTGTTAGATGTCGTTGTACATTATTATCTTAGTTCATATGATGCCTATGTATTAGCTATTTATTAATGGTGGAACATCATTGTTTTTTAACGCATAAGAATTTCGATGGTTAGTATATAAAATACTTATTTTGTGCTATGCTTATCCGAAATGTACTCGAATTGCTACGTAAATTAGTGACCATAATATAGTTAAATTTAACATGAACGTGATGTTAGAGAGATGCTTGAAAAAAGTGTGAAATTAGGTTTATTCGTTTGCGTTCCGCTGTCTCTAGTACTTTAACTGTCGATTGTTAGTATGGAATTTTTTATTGTTAATCCTGTAGTTTATTTCGTGCGTAAGTGGGTTAGGCTTTGTCATCGTGTCATTATATTATAGTTCTGGTAATGGCTATGTTAGCTTTATTAATGTGAAAAAGAATGTTTTAGTTAGGCAATATTCCGTGTTAGTATAAAAAGACTTATTTTTGTACATATGTTTCTCCGAAATGGGAATTACTCGATATTGTGATGCTGTATCATCAAATTTAGATATAGGATCAAAGAGTATTCTTGAAAGGTGGGCCATAAGGGAGGGGGATGGGTTGTGGTCGGGTGTCTGATTTTACTGATTTACTAGCTTTAACATTCGGTAAACTATTAACACTCATTACTAGAATATTTTATTCAAGAACTTATTTTATGTTATTGTTTGGATGAAACTTTGTTAGGTTTGCAATTATTTGTGGGTTATGATATTTAAGGTTAAGGTTATGATAAATTTTTGTTAAATAGTTACTATGATAATGGTAAAAACTTTGTTACGCTAGCCATTATTCGTTGGTCTGTATGTATAATCGAACAAGGTTATGATAAATTTTTTTGTTAAATGTTACTTGTGTCAGTGTAATGCAATAAGTTATATTAGAGACTTTTTTCACACAAAAAAGTAATGAATATGGTACGTTATGTATGCCATGTTTTAGTTTACTTTACTGTGTTAAGTGTGAAACTTTGTTATTGGTGACAAGTTTATTCGTGTGTAAGTTTTGTTTGGTTTATCCTAAATTCATTATTTTCTTAGTTCATTGTTACGCTACGTAGGCTTTATGATGTGGAATTTTTATTAGTTAGCGTATTTCATTGAGTGTAATGAATAATTACTGTTTGGTTTAATGTGCACTTTGTTAATGTTACCAGTTATTAGCTTCGTAAGTTGTGCGGTTTGTTGTTGTAACATTATTAATTCTTGTTCGGTGTGATGCTATGTTTAGCTTTAGCTTATATGTGAAACTTTGTTTACGTTAGCATATATTTCGTTGTCAGTGTATAAAGCATTTGTTTTTTATGTTATGTTTAACTTAAACGATACTCAAAATACGAGTTGAATATAATCAGTGGCTTGTTGTTATGATAGCTGTTTATTGTTGGTTGTTATGTGATATAGTATGTTATATTCGCAAGTTTAGTCTTTAACGAGGTAAAACTTTACTTGTTTGTATTTATTCCTTTAGGTATTTGATGGTACTGTTGTTAAGTTATGGTGAACTTTTTGTTTAATATTAACTATGTTAATGTAAATTACATTGATATGTTAGAGATAATGCCTGACAAAGCGTGACTAGGTTCGTTTTTTGTATGTATGTTGTTATTCAAGTGGTGAAGATGTGAACTTTGTTATGGTTAAAGTTATTCACGACCTAAGGTGTGTTAGGCTTGTTGTTGTGCATTATATTCTTAGTTCATGTGATGCTATGCTTGCTTTATTGATGTTAACTTTCGTTAAGTTTAGCGATATATCGTGGACCGATATGATAAATTAGCGCAATGTTGGTGATAGAATCTTTAGTTAAATATTACCATGGTTAGGTAAAATTTTAATATTGATACGTTAGAGATATGCATGACAAAAGTTGTGAGTAAGTTACGTTTTTGTATGTTATATTTTTTAGTTGCTTTACTGTTGTTAAGTGCGAAACTTTAGTTACGTTAACAGGTTTTAATTCATGTAAGGTGCTGTCAGGATTTGTTCGTTGTGTTGTATTATATCTAGTTCAGATGATTGTCTAAAGAAACTTTATTAATGTGAAAACTTGTTAAGTTAGCATATATTCGTTGATCAGTGTTATAAGAAATTTATTTTAATGTTAATGTTTCCAAAATGATAATCGAAATGTGACGTGAATCAATAGATCAATGAATAGATCAATTGATCATGGATGATGTGGGCAGTGTGATATGGCCGGTTTGATTTACGATTTAATGATTTAGGGTATGTAAAACATGATAATTTTTTAAGTTATAAACTACCCATCCATGATCAATAGATCAATAGATCATGTTGGACAGGAGTGTAGGTTGGGTGTTTGATTTACTGATTTATGGTATATAAAACATGACAATTTTTTACTAAAAAATATGACTTGAATCAATAGATCTAATAGATCAAAGATCACAGAAGGGCTGAGGAGGGTTGTTTTTGATTTACTGATTTTAGGTATGTAAAACATGATACTTTTAGTAAAAATATGACCTGTAATCAGTGAGAACATAGATCAATAGATTCAATAGATCAATAGATAATAGATCATGGTTGGACAGGAGTTTAGGTTAGTTTGATTTTGATTTACTGATTTAGGGTATATAAACATGAACAATTTTACTAAAAATATGACTTGAATCATAGATCAATAGATAAATAGATCAATAGATCACATAGGGTCAGGGAGGGTACTGAGGAGGGTGTTTTGATTTACTGATTTAATGAATGTCTTGATTTAGGGTATGTAAAAACGTAAATTTGTAAAGTATTATAACTATGGAAGAATAAAATTTTCATTAATACAAAGACAAAAAATTATTAAGTATCCATATAATTTTTTCTATGATGTCTGACATTATTTTCGAATCTACTACGACCCAATATACATATATGACCAGACACCAAGTATTGATTCATTAACAATATTTAATAATCGGACAGCGCACGGCAGCAATCTGGTGGGCTTGTCAACTCCTACTCCTCTGAGTCAGACTCCTTTCTTCCTTTTTCCTCTGTTTTGCATTCCTTCACTCTTTCCTCTGCCTCCTTCTTCCTTCTTCTTACTCTTCTTCTCTTGTTTTGCATTCCATGCATTTCTTCTTTTCTTTTCAGGGGGGGACCCCCCGGGGGGGGGAGTCCTGGATCTGAAGCGAATCTCCTACCAGCCTCAAAGTTTCCAATCTTCTACGATATTTTATTTTAGAGGGGCATCGTCCCCTTACAGGGGGACCCAGAGGGACGTAATCTCGTCTCGACGAGATTTACATGCATCAATAGCTCACATCCAAATTCTTTAGCCCGATAGCGGTTAAAGCTAACATGGTTTTTCAGGATGATTCTGACCTTGCCGTAAAGGGGCAACCCCTTAGGGGTGACCTACGGTCACCAAAATGGCCTGTGGCCACTGTTCGATTGTAAATCGTTAAGCTAAATCTTCGCTCGAAAAGGAAGCAGCACAAGGGTGTTAGCGTTATAATTTCACTTCGATCTCGGGGGAAGTACCCCTAATATACATGTACGACTTGAAATTTTCGTGTGTGATCAGTTTATCAACAATAACCATATACCAAGTTTCAGACCGATAGCTCTAATACTTCCTAGCGAAAAAGGTTGTCGACGAACTATTAAGCATAACTACTATATAATATATATATATATATATATAATATATCATATGTCATATATAATATATATATATATATTATATATTATGATACTATATATTATATATATACTATATAATATATAATATAGTATTATTCTTATATATATATATTATATATTATATAATTATATATATATATAATATTAATGTATTATATATATATATATATAATTTATATATAAATATAATATATATATTATTATATATAATTAATATATATATCTATATATATATATTTAATAATATATAATATATATATTAATATATAGTATATTATATATTATATATATAATATATATTTATATAATTATATATATATAATATATACATCTGTTTCTTTCAGAAAATTTTCTCCGGGGGGGCTTTACAGAGATTCGGAGTGCTGATTAACATATATTTACATATAACATAGCAAAGGGTTTTATTACCTCCATATATTGTTATATTTGTTAACAATATGTCCGTCAGTCTTAGTTTAATATAACCAATGGTTTATTGCAACCACAATCTATTTGTGAAATTTATTGGGAAGTTAGATAAATAACATAAGGGTACGAAAACATTATTATGAGAGAATATTATAATTAAAATATATATGAGTTATATGACTTTTTCAAATATAAGGAATAGATCTTTGGTAAATTATAATATAATATATATATAAGTATAATTATATATATATATTAATACATATATATATTATATATATATATATATATATAATAATATAATATATATATAATATATATATACAATATTATTATATATATATATATATTATACTTACATATATAATACTAATATATATATTTATTATATATTTATAATATATATTATTATATATATATATATTATATATATATAATATAATATATATATATATATATATAATATATATATATAATAATATATTATTTTATAATATATATATATATATAATATTATATATAATATCTAATAATATATATATATATATATTATATATATATATAATATAATATATATATTATATATATATATAATATATCATATATATAGTATATATATATATATATATATAATTTATATATATATTCTCCTCAACAACACCAAGGAGGAGGGGGGATCGTGAAAATGG